>DWAN01000844.1:0-20504 GCA_018230445.1 Heliconius hewitsoni
TTCGGCAGAAAGTGGGGAACGGAGTGTCTTTCACTACGTTCCCTCTGCCTGCCCTATAGCGTGAAGCTTGACTAAATATATGATAACAAAATTTTCTACTCAGGTACGTAGGTACTGTTACTAAGATATTTCAGTCGACGACGTCCTGTCCGTATCCTGTAAGCTTGTGACGGTACATGCGATGTTTGTAGATTTGATAATACTATTTATTTGTAGATAAATATATGTGATTTAGCAAATTTGAGTTGTTTTTTTGTTGTCCAGAATGTCTTTGTCTCTAAATTGGTTCAACCTAGACAACGGAATGTTTTAACACTGGCTAAAGAAACGTGAAGCTAAAAATACATTTTAAATCTGTATCATAATGTTATTATCACCTTATATTATATTTGAGGCCATAAAGATGCTTAAAAATAGAAAGGCCAACGTATTACATATTATGTTTATTAATAAATATCTAATTTGAATCAATTTAAAGTTCAAATTATAAAATCTGCTTCACGCTGTATCCCGCACATAGCAGGGTAGGCTGAAAGATCCTAGTGTTAAGACACTCCGTTTCCCATTTTCCACCGAGTTCTGGAGGCATTGCGTGTTGAGTGACGAAATCATAATAACTCAACACCAGATCGAAGAAATGAAAATATAAATGTAGATAAATATTTCATTTCCTCGTGGGAGGATCGAACCCACAACCAGTCGATTTAACAGTCACACTTCGTGCCCCTGCGCCACGACTGACCTCGATCAGTTACTTGATCATAACAATATTTAATTTAAAGTTTCTTTTACAATTCGCGTCTTAAGTCGTAGCGTGGTTACTTGTTTACATTAACAAAGACAAAATGGGAACAATTTACCTGTTATAGAATTAATTAGAATATGACGCAAGTGAGGCGCTTAGCCGGCCGCCGCTGCCTACGCTCACCTTCCTAATTACACTCCGTCTAGACAGACGTCGCAGCGTCCCGTCTGGCACCTCCTACCCCTCTGACCACCCCATATCATTTGATAAACGAATTGCCACGTGCGCATAATACACTACGAAAGTTACATTGGGACATCACAAGGCTGTCGTGGCGCAGTGGATTAGCGTCTGACTGTAAATGCAAAGGTTTGATTACCACTCAGGGGAATGGTTAGGTACATATATGTAAATTATGGAGGCCAGTGGTGCAAGTGCACAAGCGTGGGGGTGTATACACGACAAGTTGTGGGTTTGATTTGCTACTCGATGAAATATTTAATATTTTCATTTCTTCGTCCTGGTAACAAAGCGCGTCGTTAAGTTCTGCCACTCAATAAGCAATGCCTCTGGAATTCAGAGCAAATTGTGGAACTGAGTTTCTTTTACCACTACTTCACGCCGGTTTTAAATGCCGGGGGTGGTATTGACCCGGTCGCGTCTGCCCATGCGTGTTGCCATTGCTGGCGACGTGACTCTACCACACGTACTTTAGTCGCCTCTTACGACACCATCAGTACCAGGATGATCCAATTCTCGGCCGTGATCACACGGTTTCTTAGCATACAGGGGTACAGCGTGAAGCTAAAAAAATGTAAATTATTCGATGTCGATAGGACAGGATCAATATTCCTGTAGGAACGGGAAAAAAAGCGGGACTTTCCATTTTACGTCTTAAAGTCCACGCAAATACGAACAAACTTAGGAATGACTAGCTAGAATATTGATGAAATGACAAAAAATCACACAGATCTGAAATTTGGAAAAGAGTTTGAATAGATTATTATAAATACAAAACTTAAATATTATAAATACAAAATCAATCCTAAAAAAATTAACAATATATAAATCAATAATAACAATTAGCTAAAAAACGTTACTTAAGGTCGAAGATCAACATTTTTTGTATTATTTTTTATCAGTAAGCCGCTTATGTCAAGAAAATCGGTCAAATGCGAGTCGGACTCGCATACTGAGGGCTCTGTATCAATTTCTAGATTAAATGACGACGACGATTAATTAAATTTGACAAACTTAAGTTTGCGGACGTATGGTGAGTCCAAATTATTGTATGAAATTATATACAATTATAAGTTTGCAATGTTTTTTTACCATGAAAAAAAAAAGTCATAATTTTTGGATTTTTGAATTAATTATGCTATAAGACCAAATCTCAAGGTTTTCTGAGTTCTCGTGAAATGCCCTGTAGGTTTTAATTCCCTTGCGAGTTTCGAAAAAACGGCTCTATCTGTTGATTACGTTGACTCATAAGTTTGATTTTTGCTCAACTCCAAGGGGCATTAGACCTGAGTATTTGATATAAATGTCAGCTTGATACCTCCACGCGTACCTGAGAAAAAGGGTTTTGACAAACGAACAAACGGTTTTATTTTTCTCGAAGTACAGACCTCTAAAAACCAATCAAGTGCGAATAGGAATCTCCAACCGAGGGTTCCGTGCCAATTTTAGGATTGAACGTCGGGCAGTAGTAGTGAGTAGTAGTAAGTTGACAATTTGCGGGCCTATCATGAGTCCACTCATTTTGTATGAAATGAACTACAAATTTTGTTATGTTTTTTCCATAAAATTTACGATACACTTTAACTTTCACATTTTTTTCTTTATTTGTATTGTAAGTTGTGGCGTCAAAATGGCCTAGTATGAAATGAACTAGAAATATAAGCTTGTAATATTTTTTTCTATGAAATACGTTTAATTTTCCACTTTTCTGATTTTTTTCCTTGTATTATAAGTTCTCACTTCCTGCCAAATTTCATATCTGAAGATCTACGGATAGTAAGTAAGTAGTAAGTATTATAGTTTTTACTTTTATTTAAAGGCAAATGCACTTAGATTTAAAGGCAAATTTCATACAAAATGTATCAAAAAGGATACGTAAATGCTTATATCTTTTTATTGTGATTTAGAAGCTTGATTCTTTCTGTGCCTTGGAGACTATAGAAATGAATATTTGATATCAGTTTCAGCTTAATAAATCCGCTTAGTTTTGAGGTAAACGGTCCTGACAGATGGACACGGGCTACGAAATGATCCTATATGAGTAACGTTATTTTCCTCTTGAGGTACGGAATCCTGAAAATAGGTACGAAAACATTGTAGATTATAAAACTTTCTATAACTACTTTTTTTAGGAATAATTACAATTTCTGAGATATGCATACTGCTTAAGTAGATATATACATATATATGTATATATGCCTAATGCGTTTATATAAAATAGTGTCTTATTTTTATAAATATTTTAACGTAAATCATTTACCTACGACACATCTATTTAATTTCGTAATAACTTTGATGTAAGAATATTTAATAGTTTAATATTTTATGTAAGAACATTATTGAAACGTAGATGTCGAGGGGTACTGGGACAGGTAAGCACCACGGTGGTTAACCACGTGGCCAGGTATTGCCAGCTGGAGAAGCTATTTCGGTGATCAGTGGCAGGCCCCGGCAGACCGACACCAGACATCGCCGCCGCCCCCGCGCACCTCCAACCTCTAAAAATAGTCGCACTGTGCATTCTTGGGCGAACGATGTCGAATTTTTGTCGAGTACGCGCGTCCACATGCCGTTTGTTTTGGCCCAGAAGACCGGCCGCAACCTTCGACCGCGGGACTTTAGCTACTGTCGCTACATTTAACATCCGGTTCACGTGAATCTTGTTTTCGCTAATTTCGTAAGATTTGTCGTGTTTCGAACATAGCCATGCGTTATATATACTGCAATCCATTATGAAAGAAGTACTTCTTTTGTAGATGTTACATATGTACTTACGGAAACATAAAATCGTATGAATAAGCCATTTAAGCACCTCGATTCAGAAAGATGTTAAATTGTAACGTTTCTAAAAATATTATCTATAGTCCTTTATATTATATATATACTATAAATATTATATATATTATAAATAATTTTAATATGTTAAAATACTATAATAGGTATCTATATTAATATGCCAAAACTAGAAGTAAAATGTATTTTTCGATCCTTAAAATTATATTTGAATAAATTTATATATATTTCTACTCTCTCGTGTTGATAGATAGATAATATGATAGAGTTGAATGACATAGAGTAAAGACACGTGTAGAATTATTTTCCTTGAGTCCCGATTAACATGAAGTATGCATCTCATCTAAATAAAAATACAATTGAAGGTGAATACACTTGTCCAAATTACAGTGTTCAAATACTGAATAAGTTATACATGTTTAGACTTCAGGTGTATTTTTGGTAGAGTTCATTTTGCAATTCTTTAGAACGTTATTCACCAGTTAGAATTTTTTTATACCCATCTCGTTTAATTGATCTTAATTTAATCTAATAATATATAAAATCATCTTATGCAATTATATCAATTGTTATTCGTTGTGTTTTACATTTCACCTCTACATAACTGTCAAAGGTAAAGGTGACTAGGAAATTGTTCGTATAATTTTATATATCGTAAGTGAAATAAAGGTTTTATTACATATTTCAAGAAAACAAAAGGAATTTTATTACTGTTATGATATAAAATGATTTTTTTAAATTTTTAAAATGCAAAATCTTATAAGCCATAAGAATGGAGATTATTCGTTGATTTATCGATGACCAGTTTAGAAGCAGTCCTTCTACATAACTGCAACAAGAACGACTCTTATCCGATAGATCACTCAGTAAATACCAAAGAAACATAACATAAACCATGTCAACACTAATTGAACTTATTAAATACAAAGATTACATTAGAATTGACTGCGGTTATTTAAAAGTTGGTTTACTTTTGGGCTTACAAGGTGGCTATACAAAAAAAATGTTTTTGTGTTTGTGGAATTTGGGAGTCAAACAAGATCATTATAGAAAGATAGACTGGCCAGTTAGAAAAGAATATAGTCCTGGAAAACTGAATATAAAGCACAGATATCGAATACCCCTCAAAAAATGTTTTATATAAAACGGTACTATTCTAATGAGATTGTTGGACGAAGATAACATAGTTTTACGAAATACTCATTGTGTAGATCGAAATAAAATTATGATTAATATTAGTAATAATAGTTTCGTTTTTTCTGGGGTTCTCGTTGTAATTGAAGCACCCCAAAGCTGGTACGAACCAAACGCTAGCATTTAATATTTCATTTTCATGTCACTTACACATACATATATTTTTTACGCTTAATCGTCCGAAGATTCGTTATCGGATTAAAATATTTTTTAAGATTAATACTTACATGTTCATTGTATTCAAATAATTGTTAATTTAAAATTTTTAATAAATCTGAATTGTTTTTAGTAAACAAAAAATGTCTTGAACAAATTAATATCTGGGAGACCTTCAGCAAACTCTGATTTGATATGTCACAAGATGCAGACTCAAAACTCATTTTTTTCGACGCTAAAATTCAAATTTTTACTGCTAAGATACGTGCAGGTGCAATATGTACAATAATAATTATTGTCCTACTGTTTAGTTTGTATCGGCTTAACAAAAAATCAATAACAACAAGCAAAAGTATTTTTCGTTTGTGTATTTCGTGTTTTGTTTTTGATTTTCATTACAATTCAGCTTTACGGTGTACGCACACAGCAGGGTAGGCAGAGGGAACCTAGTGCTAAGACACTCCGTTCCCCACCTTCTACCGTATTCTGGAGGCATTGCATAGTTAGTTTATTAACACTAACCACTACTGAGTTACATTTATTAATTGTAATTACATTACAATTAATAAATGTAAAAAAAAACAAACTCAAAATTATATCCTGGTCAGCAATATTATTTAAGCCTGATGCCCTTAACATAAATATTAGCTAAAATAGAACTGAATTATGAAAGTAATGGTGATTCTTGTAACAGGGTGGTGGTGGGCAGGCGCATGTGTGGGCGGCGCAGCACTACTGTGCGCCGCGGGCGCGCTCGCTCGCCCGCACTTACGCCGCCGCGCCGCCGCAGCCGCTGCGGCCAACCCCGTAAGTTGAAGTTGGAGAATTACTTTTTCATTGAATCTTATTTTTAATATTAACATAACGTAATGTGATTCTTGATAATAGTGATAATATCATGCTTGTAACGTATTTTTCTTATTTAAAATAATACGCTTATTAACTATTCAGGTATTGATAGGCTGAGCTTATCACATTGCACCCTAATTCCATATGATATGAAATGACAATAATACCTCAATTCTGTTTTAATAACAATAAATATAATAATTAATTTTATTGTAAAAGTATTATAAAATACTTATGTACTCAGATACAATATAGTTTTTAACTTTGTGCTAGTTATATTGTAAATTATGACAGGAAACTTTACCGTTACCCTTTTGAGGCTACTAGCAATCATCTGCATTATCTTGTTTCGACTATTACTTGTCAGCATTATACCAGATTTAGCAATGAACATATTATAGTATCGGGCCTGAAAGTGAATGAAGATTGAAAGAACTGTTTAAATTCATAAAGTGGGCTAATGTAACATTATGTGACCATATTTTATTTTATTATAATTGGTCTTATCTTATGGGTTATCTTAGCCCAAATTATTATTTTATTAGTCATTTTCGATAATGTTACGAATAAATGTTGTGTAGTGATGTTACAGATTAAGGCAAGTCGGTAAGCGTACGTTATTTTCTTACGTTAAGTTATGTTGCGTTGGTAATTTGTACGTTGTTTGCTAAGAACTTAAAATTAATTATACGAATTTATTTAGCATATAAAATGAAAGTAGGTGTAACGAACAATAATTGATCACAATTTAGTGTTGGAACAATGTAAATTTTTTATCGTGTTATGTTAGTGATTGTTACGTACGACTGTCGAGTACAGCTCAATCATTGAGCAATGCCAACCGTCTCGTCTCACGAGCCGACAAACGCGTCATCGCTTACTATTACAATTATAGGTGCGCATACATAAACGAGGCGGCGGCGATCGGGTCCCGCTTGCATGTGTGCGCTCCTCGCGTACATGTACGCCGCCGCGCGCACACCGGCGCACCGCGCAACTAGACAGACGCGGCATCGGGGCAGCCGGTGCACCGCGCCCCGCCGCCCGCGCCCGCCGCCCGCCGCCGCCCCGCGCCGCCAGCTCCGCGCCCGCCGCGCCGCCCGCGTCATTGAACAACAAGACTCGCTCGATGGCAGGCGTCCTCCTGCCAATATGAAAAAAAGACTGCTAAGTAACTCTGTTACTAAATTCGCGATAGTGGAATTTATATGTTATCTTTGTTTTATAAATTATTTATTTTTATAGTGTTAATACATTGAAAACCATATTTTATTTATTAGTGAATGTTAGTTAATTATTATAAAAGCGCTTTGCTGGTGTTGTAATCTCCGTGTATTGCCCTGTGATTGTTTTATTTAAAATATTTAAAGCTTCCATAAGCATATATGAAAAAATGAGTGGCAGTGTAGAAAAAAATGAGCTCGTTGTAATTATGATAGTGTGATCGATTCGGCTACAAGTGAAACCAACGGCGTGTCATCGGAGTTGATACAAACACATTCTTGAATTCTTTGGAAACGTACACAATTGTGGCCAACACCAATTATTCAAATAGTAAGTTTAAGTATACCTACATCTTGTTTACATTCATTTCATGTCGTGTGACTGACGTTTAAAGAAATTAATAAATAAATAATGCACTGGCATCAGTCTCAGTGTGTATATTGTTGTTATTTAGATGCAAATTATAGGATAAAACCTCATTTATCAGTAAAAACGTAGTGATTTAAATATGAGTGAGGTTGAGTATGTTTTCTCTATAAGCCAATGCGAGACGCGAGTCAGGCCGTGGCTGAGAGTCGGACGGCCGCGAGACGGCGGGAGCGTGCCAAGTGATAAGAGCCGCGCCGATAGCGACGTCACGCCCAGACGTTGTTTGTGTGAATTTAAATAAATTTTCATGATAGACAGTTCCGTAATCACCTCTCTCGATAGTCTTGACATGCCAGCTCGATGATATCTGCAAAACTCTTCTAAATATTTTCTTCCATAGTATGAGATAATTTCGAATCGAAACCAGAATACTCATTCTAAACATTTAAGGGTTTATTAATTTATATAATTTTTCATTACGCTTCTAAACTTAGTCCCTATAACAGTTAATCTATAATATGAAGTAATTCAGATGATAAAAATAACAAAAACAGAACAGAATTTAATAAATAAATACAAACAGAACTGCATAATTCTCTAAAACTAATAATGGTATAACATCTACATTAACAAAAAATATATATATATATATATATATATATATATATATATATATATATATATATATTTTATATTTTATGCAATTGGTGAAGATGATATTTTTAGTGCATTATTGTTTTTTTACTTGTTTGTAATAATTATTTCTTCTTCTAATTATTTCTTTTTCTAACTTCAAATATTGTTTCCTGTTATAGAAATTATCTTCTGTATTATATATTTGCTTTTCATGGCAATAACTGTTTTTTTCTATATTAATGATTTATTTGTGGACATATTTCAGTGTAGGGATAAGCATATAATATACAATTAACAGTGACCTCTACTGCCATATGTAATGTAGACAATATTATACGCAATATACATATATGTATGCTTACATATTTATATTATGCAATTCTTTTATCATCAACTATCACAATACATGTAAAGCAAAATATAATTAAAAAAAATAGATTTTTTACAAAACTTTATGTTGACTATAGTTAACCATTGCCACTTCCAATATTAGACATTATTTAATGCAATGAAAATATGAAATAACTATATAGTGAACAAACTGGTTTACAATGCATAATTTATATCTACTTACATTATTTAGAAATCCTGTTATGTAATAATTATTAACCTTTTATACTAAATTTAATATATATTGGAATGTAGAAATTGGTATGATAGATTAATGATAACTCTTCATTTTGAGTATTTTTTGAATTATTCTAATTTTTTTATTCTATTTATAATAAGAAGCCAGAAAAGTTGATTCTGTACATGAAACATATAAAAAATTTAAAAAATCGGTCAATTATATTAAGATAAAAAATAAAATAAATAAATCAGCTTCACACTGTATTCCCCACACAGTCTACAGGTAGGCAGAAGGAACCTTGTGTTAAGACACTCCATTCTCCAATTTCTGCCAATTTCCAGAGGCATTGCATGTTGACACCAGAGTGAAGAAATGGAAATATAAATTTAAATAAATATTTAATCTCCTCAAGTGGGGATCAAACCCTCAACCAGTCAGTTTTACACACTTTGTGCCCTGGCGCCACAACTGGCCATATTAAGATAAAAATTTTAATATAAAAAAATATATAATAATATATTAATATAAAATAAAGAATATTTAGAGAATTTTTTGTAAAATTTGCCTTGTAATTAAGTCTCTCAGGCAAATATGTAGCCAAGACACTTTTCTTATCATAGGGTTTAACTTCAGTGTCGTTGACAAACTTATTTTTGAAATGAGACTTCTTAATTGCTGCTTTGTTCAAATTTTATTCCTATCCAAAATGTGAACAATAATATATAAACTGGATTTATACTTATCATAGCACAAATTCTTCTCTTCCTAATAATGGAGATTGATAAATATTATATTAAATTGTAAGACAAATATTTTGCGTATTGATAGTCCCTGTGTATAAACGAACATCTCAAAATATTAAGTTTATGGGAGAACAGAATAAAGATTTGCCTTGCTCTTAACTATAAATATATAATATATTCTTATGCTTTAAATTTTATTTTAATTTTTAAAATCAAGATGAACTCTTATTCTGTTTTCCTGTAAACCTACTCTTTTTACATGTATGTTTATACGTAAGGACCATCACTATACTAGCATTTGGAGTAGTTAGGATATAAAAATATTGTCAAATGCAAAGTGTGAAGCTCAAAAGTACATATTTATCATAAAGGTGTAAACAACAAAGGCTTATTTTGTATAGAGTTTGAATATAGTGCTATCTGTATGGAGGACCACATAAGTGAGAGCAGTGTGTTGTGATTTACAGATGCTCTCGGTACAAGTGCCGGGGTGCGCGGGCATGGAGCGGCTGGGCGCGCCGGGGGGACCGCGCCTGCGGCACGACCACAGGCACCATCATTCCACATTGTAAGTAACAACAGTATGTAAATGTACACATACAAAATAGAATAGACACAAACTATAAATTTCTTAATTATTTTTTATATATTTACATCAAAACTTAGAGTAAAGGACCTATAATAAATTTTCAAATGATGAAAAAGATAGCTAGCTAATAGGAGTAAACTTTATGTAAAATAAAGTCAAAAAGACAAATATTTTACAATAAAAACATCATTTTTTAAATAATATATATTTTCATTATGATGCAATATGTATTTGTTTAAATTATATTATAATTCTAGTCTATTTTAAATCTACTCAATGTGTAACCTATGATCTTGTGGTATCATGTCACAAGATATCATTTATTACGTACATCTCTGACCTCACAGAAATATGATGCTGTTTATGTATCAAGACAAAAAAATATTAATGATGCTCTAAAGTCTATTGTTTACAAAATGATGTATGACTTTTTCTGCCCCATAAGTAGAGTGTTAATGTTCTTTAGTATCTTTACTTCTCTTTAGTGTAACAATGATGCAAATTACTAGCAATAAGACATTTATAAAATGGATGCATGTAAAATATACATACTATTTTATATGTATAAATACAATGAAAATTATGAGAATTTAAGTATTGCAAATGTTAGTAATTGCTTAATTGCTTATAAAAACATTAAGGCAAAACTTGATAGCATCTATGGTAATATAAATAATAAATAATTACACGAGGCAAGATAATTTGACAGCAATTTGCTTACTGAGGCCAGTCGTAGCGCAGGGGCACGAGCGCGCGATAAACGCAACCGTTGTTGGTTCGACTCCAAATATTTAATATTTTTATTTTTTTAACGAGGCAATGCGCGGCGTTGAGATCCGCCACTTAACACGCGATGCATCAAAGATTTTTATAGAAAGAGGAGAAGAGAAATGTCTTAATGGGGAGGGAGGGAGTGTGTTTTAACACTATGTTGCCTCTGCCTACCCTATGTGTCCCCTCACATAATAGGGTAGGCATAGGCAACAATTTTCAATAAAAATAATATTCACACGTAGTAAAAAAATTCTATTTTATTGCAACAAAAATCTTAATTACAACATACTTTCGATTCCAGGGAATGGGAAAAACAACAAAGGTTGCAGGCTATGGTTGGCCGCCTCCAAGAGATGGTGGAACAAGAGACACGCGCACGCTCTGCTGCCGCGGCGGAGCGCCTCGGCCTGCCGCCAAGCATACAGCTGCCAGACGGCGAGTACGGCCAGGACGCGCATCTACAGTTACGAGTCCCTTATCAGGTCCGTAAGTATTCTGTTTGTAAAGTTACCTAATTTTGGAAATGAATATTGTTTTTATTGTATTTATGTATATGATGCACAAGTTCACATTTGCAATTTTTTACTATCTAATGTTATTCATCAATTACATAAGGTAGTAAAAAAGGAAAGGACACCAAAATAAAACTTTAGACTATATGCATCTTTTAAGATGGTCTTGCGTTTTTAGCGTCACGCCGCGCCCCGCATGCTTGCTGGTAGAGGCAACCTATTTAAGACTGTTTTCACTCTCCGTCCAATTTTATAGACATTGTTTGTTGTGGGGTGATATTCAACCCTAGACTTTGTATGAAATGAAAGTAATCCATTCCTACGCACCAAACACGTCACATTTAGTACTCATAATTAAAAGAATGATGATTATGAATTGAACGTTTTGTAATTTTGCAGCAAGCCGAGCTGACGAGAAGCAGCTTCCAACCTCCACCGAACAAATGCGTGAGCGACGTGCCCGAGTGGGCGGGCGCGGAGGCGGTGCCGGGGCGCCGCGCGGCGGGCGGGGGTGCAGGCGGCGGCGGCGGCAAGAAGGACGGGCTGCTACAGAAGGCCACGCGCTGGTGGGTGCGCATGGGTGCGCGCCCGCCGCCGCCCTTCCTGCCCGCCAGCGCGCCGCCGCCCTGCGTGATGGTGCCGCGCCGCGCCGCGCCCGCGCCTCTTGCGCCTGCGCCCGCGCCGCCCGACGCGTGACCGGACCTCCCACATCACGCTTACATTCCATTACCGGGTCGCCGGAGTGCGCGCGCGTCCCGGACTACTGTACACTTGCTAATTTATTTATTGGGGACGCGCCGGCCGCCATGTGATACGTGCGACAGGGTCGTGTTGTGACAGTGGAGTGAGGCGAGCGACTAGTCTTGATACTTTAATCGGTTTGCGCCTAGTAATTGTTTCTATTGAAATTTTATGAAACTAGACGAGGTTTCACTGCCCGCTATTTGTGTTATAGGTGTGTATGGCGTTGCATAGAGTGTGCGTCCGTGTTCCTCGCACTGTCTTTGAGTTTTTGAAAACTAAGACTGAAATAAATAAAAAAAATAACACTATAAAGTATACATTGAATATGTTGTCTTAGATAAAATTAATTCAAATAGAAACAATTAAAATATAAAATATTTAAAGAATCTTTCGATTGTAACCTTGAATGATATTGTATATTATGAAAGAGGTCAGTCAATAATATGCTATTAATGTCTTGCAGTGTACAGTTCACATTTAAATAACCTACTTTAAATTTAATTTCTATCCAGCAGCTAAATCTGTGTTTAAACAACTTTTATATTTATTTAAATATAATGTATAAAGTAATGCATATCAGTACAGTAATCACAAGAATATTAATTTACAAAGCATAGTTACTATTTTATTGTAAATATTGTCTCTAATTTAATGTTAGATTATGTAATGACAAGACGCCAAAATACGACGTTCATTCGGTTGAGTGTTTGCTACATTCCATATTTATGTTGAAATATTTCAATAATTACTGTACTTGCTTTCTTCTCTGCTGTAAACCCGCTCACATCTCTTAGTTAAAATGTAACACCACACGGTCTACACTTACATGAATAATGATCTATGATATTTTTAACATTTTTAAAAGTATTATTCCACACTAAGGATAGAAAAATATTTTAGAAAACATATAAAAATTTGAACATAAGTGGGACTCTCAACGACTAAGCCTGCAACAACTTGGACTTGAGGCCAGCTACGTTCAAATTTATACATGTCTTATAAAATATAAATGATCAATGATTCTGTCACACTGACAATAATTAAATAGTGAGTAATGTTATCGATGCAGATAAATCTCATTAGAGAATAGTCGTTGAATAATAAAATTGGTTGAATTAGTTTTAAATTAAGTATGTATTTATTACTTATATCATAAGGTCAGGTATTATATGCCTATCACGGGCACATTATATTTTGAGATATAGTTGTATTCATATCGGAAATGATCCCCAACTTTCCGTTGTAGTCATTTATAAAAGTTATATAGCTGAAATTTGTTAAAGGCTCGCATTTTTCTGCAATAGGCCTGTAATTTAGTCCATAACTTGTAAAAGTTCGTAAACATAACTAGATAATAGAAATTGGCCTGTATCTGAAAAAAATCTGGTGCTTATTGAAATGTACACTTATATGTGAATTTGCTTTATTTTTGTGAAAATACTATTTTACCTATTATTGATAAATGTAGTCCATAATGAACTTTCGTGTACGCTTCTAGAAGTAGTCACTTTAAGTATCCTCAGAGAAAAATATAAAACAATAGTATGATTCCGCTTACAAATTTAAAATAACCTCTTGCCTTCCTTCCTTAAAAATACTGCAATGATTATGCCATTTTTAAAATAGTCTGACAAAATGTATAAGCATCACAAATTCTATGATATTTTGGTTTTTAAATTTCAATTAAATCTAGGCAATTAAATAAACTTCATAACTATATATACTAGACTGATTGCCTTTAAAAATTTGGTTGACACCAATATGTCAGACTAGGTATCCAAATAATTAAATATACTAATTATTTTTAATATATATATATATTTATTTAATACATAGAAAATATTTTCCCTCAAACTAGTTATTTTAATTTCACATTGTAATATAAACATTATTAACAAACAATATTTGTAAAAAATTAGGAACAAAATTTTAAATGTCAAACTCACAAATTCACACAAGTGATAATGATATAAGTAATTTGTTATTTATTTCATTAGTTAATTAAGCAATGAAAATTGTTTATGTCAATTTTGTTGTCTATTTTTATGACTGATGCCATTTTAAAATAGAAAATACTGTAATCTATTGCATGTTGTGTAAGAAACTGATTTTATTGTAGTTAAAAAGAAAATGTTAAATACATAAAAATAAAACCAACATTAAGAAAACAAGTCTTTATAATCGAATTTTAATAATAAAAGATCTAGTAATTAATAAAATCAAATTCCTATACTACATACATGCAATAATAATAGACTTAGAAATGCTTATAAATAAAAAATATTTTCATGATAACTAAACTATTATTTTTAAAGTGTGTGTCTCCAATTTGTTGTACCTTACTATTGTAATAGATTTAAATTTTTAGTGGTGGTAGTGAAGCTGTCCTTGTACAAAATGCTGGTAAAATATAAAAGTTGTTTAAAATAGTTTCACAGAATAGATATTTAATCTAGATATCAAACAATATTCCATTTGTCATATTAATAAGCAAAGGCAAAAGCAAATTTTAATAATAAAAAAAACATTAAATATGACCTACCAATAATGAATATATGTGCTTTTATTTAATGAATTCCTTTAAATAATTTAATGAACATCTGTATATTGTATGTTGACCCTGTTTTAAACAAAAAACAGTGCATTGGAAGTGTCTTGCAAGCATGATGGTTGTGGGTTCAACTCCCACTTGGGAAAATGAATTATTTTATCATGTAATATCTTGAAAACAGAACGAAATGTTGTAGTATTAGAGATGTTCATTTATCATTTACATGCCTATGACAATTTTTATTAATATATACAAAATTTATTAATGAAGAAGGTATCTCAATATCTGTCTCAGACTTGATAGTGGTTTATTAACACGGGCCATAGACTCACCAGGCATCGTTATAATTATTCTTTGAATTTAGTGAGTATTAAACCTCACGATGGAGCACGTGAGGTTTTAATACATTTACTACTAGATAGGGTTACGTACGACAAAGGAGTCCCTATCCCTTCCGAAATCCCGGCCCTCTATTTAACCTGCTATAAAACGTCTCATTTCAGACATTGCAATATTATACAAATAAGCAAACATTATCTGATACTAAACACATTTTTTTCATATAGTATGGGAGATAATTATTGTCCTTTGCAATAGTAAATTTGTATATTATTTTTTTTATATTCATTACATTTATGTTATTATTTATATCTTAAACACTAAATTATAATATGTACAAAGTTTAATATTTTATACTTAAATAAAAATAACCAACATTAAATTATAAAAAGTTATAAAGTAAATACACATTACGTAGAATGGAACACGATTGTAACCAAACTCTTATTTTGGTTCTAGTGCGTACTGAAATTTAAGAGTTAAGTTTAAGAGTCACAAAGAGGTTTGTAACACAACTGTTTTAGTAAAACATTATATTAAAGAACAATGCAGATAATAGTTCAATGGTAAGTCTATAAAATCACTAATTGTTTAAAGAATATATATAATTTCGGAAATTAAATCCTTACCCCGCCTTATTTTAATGAATTTTGATACCTTATTTGACAAGCGTATGTCTATTCTATTCAATAGAGTAGTTTATTATATTTTATAACGACGAATGCGTTGATTTGTCCGTTAACATAATCGGAATTTATATTAAAGTTAGGTTTTGTATTTTATATAAAGAAATGTAATACTTATAATAATATATTGTAAGTTTTAATTCGTATGATCGATTTTTTCGTCTTTTGTCCAATTTAATTATTTTACTAAGTTTAATTTATTTTTTTTACTAATAGTGAGGCGCTAATTTTATGATTAAATTTAAAATATAGTGCATCACTAAATTAATTTAATAATATAAAATATCTTAAATTATCTCGTTAAGTTCCTCTTACTACAATACAGGTAAAATTCGTAGCCCGGGCACAAGCGTGTGAGTGTGACTAAACGCGAGAGGTTGTGGGTTTGATTCCCACTCAATATTTTCATTTCCTCGCTCTGACTAGAGAAAGTTGAAACGTTGAGTGCCGCCACTCAACAAGCAATGCCTTCAGAATTCGGTGGAAAATGGAGAACGTGGCAAAGATATTGTTACCAAGGAACCACTGCTATAATCATGGTGAAGAATGTTAGTCAAGAATAGCAGTTAATAAAGTATTATGGTAATTGTTGAGATCCTTAGGTTTCCACTACCCTTCTATGTATTTCTATATTCAATATTTCATCTCCTCGAACGGGAATAGAACTTACAACCTGTCGCGTTTACAGTCACACTTTGGGCCCCTGGGCCACGAATGACCGCTAGTAGTTGAAGTTCATTAATAATATTGAAATGATTACTAACTCATTTTTTTTCTCATCCAGTTTTTTGTATATACTTTTTTATTTCCATTTTTTTGTAAGTAAACTAAATACAATAAATAAAGCAACGGATATTTTCTTTCTATACCATTTCAAATGTAACACGTACAAATAAAGATACTGAGCGACTGCGTCAGATTTTACGATGAAATTATAGTATTCGGGGCCATATATTAAACAATATTATTGTTAATATTATTGACGATACTATATTGCCGCACGCCCGCACACTACAATATTATTGACAATAACCTTGCCTTCCTCCGATATTGCCGTGACAAAACCAGAACTTCTAGATTCTATAATAATATTAAATAATATCGAAATACTGACCTCACAAACAATATTATTGACAATATGTACTTTACTTAATTGACCATATTATTTTACGTGTCAGGCTAGCAATACTATTTCTGCATGTTGATGTCTTATCAAGTTATCATATGTCAGATGTTTGTCAATTGTCACATTTCGCATCATTAGAACGTTTTTGTTTTGTATGTATTACAGTAAGAACTAAAGCAAAATAAATGCTACTTTTACATTTGGAAGAAACAGAGTAAGTAAAGTCACTTTTTTATAATAATAGTAGTAATTATGTGAAATAAGTATAACTGAATCGCTTTCATTGTATGATTCCACCACCTGAAGAATCAAGTCATACTATTTCAAATTTTTCAGGAACCACAGAAAGTCTGAAAATTATTGCTAATTATGGGTCCACCTAAAAAATTAAAAAAATATGATTCCAAAGGAGGAGCTGACCGATCAGGTATTTAAAAAAACCTCTTAAAAAATGCTTTGACTAATTTTACTTACAGACACCCTTACTGTAAAAAGTTATTAAACAATAATTCCCAAGGTTTGGGTTTCAATGTGAAAATCTATTTCTCGCTCCTACTTCTAACATATAAATTAACTTTAAATCTATTCCTTGTTAGTTCAATGGAAAGTTTGAATTTACTTTAAAATTATCATTTATAGGAATATTTGCTTCTTGAGTATAAGAAAAGACCAATTTAGACATGCTTACCTTAAAAGATGACTTAAAAAGCTGGTATCCAGTATATGTAAGCTCAGCGATTATTGATCTGCATTTACCACCAAATATAAGTTTTGGATCTAAGATATATATTTGGTACACAAATATGCAATGCTAAAATCTAGGCTTTATCCTCATTCGTTCTGTTTACATACAAAATTTGTCATGTCAATATAGTATGAGTCACAAATGTTAATATGAATTCTGTGAATGTTCTGTGACTATTGAAGTAAATCTAACAACACTTAATTCAAATGTACATATGTGTTATTATATTTATGAATTTTAAATAGTTTTTATAATATACCATGATACAAAAGGCAAATACCTTATGATATAGTTACTATAATAATAAAAAATATTGTAAATAAATACACAATAACTCTGCTTAATTCGGCATTATAGTGTTATCAGATGTTTTAAACTGATGTCAGTTTTATTGAGAAAAACCTCCTTTTGCCTCCACACCTGATCGAATAAATGAAAATATAAATGTAGGTAAATATTTTATATCTTTGAGTGGGGATCAAACCACAACCAGTCAATTTTACAGTCACACACTGTGCCCCTGTGTTGATGACTGGGCTCTTAAAAAAGAGTAACTTTATTTAAAATAGTGATTCTTTCTCTTAAGGGTGCAATATATGAAAGGAAACCAATATAATATGGACGAAGTCTTTGGAGCTTCATTATCTTTGATTTCTAAACACTTTAAATATATTTTGTAGGCAAGAAAAAGAAAATTGAAGAAGATATTACAATAGATCTTGTAGATGATGATAATGTAGAAAATGCTGGTGTTCCGGGAGCTGCTTTGCAAGATGCTGAAAAAAATGATCAAGTACCAGAAGATGAGTTTGGTGCCAAAGATTACAGGTACTTAATTTTTCTCAATGTGAAACATCTATAGGCACAAGTACAAACCAGATTGTTGGCGCGTGATGAGAACGTATGGCTTAGTGGTCAGAGCGCCTGGTCGGTTTCCATAATACCCTCAAATTTTAAACAAAGTAAAAAGACGTTGTAAATATCATATAATTTTAGGATTCAAATGGAGCTTAAGCCAGATAGTGCAAGTCGACCACTGTGGGTAGCACCGAACGGCCATATATTTTTAGAAGCGTTTTCACCAGTTTATAAACATGCTCATGACTTCCTCATAGCTATTGCTGAACCAGTTTCTAGGTAAGCTATTATTGTTGTTTTTACGAATATTGTAATATTTTGTATTTATTGTATTGTAATAGACAATTGAATACTTTTTAACATATAAGAGCTCTAGCTCTTATATGTTATGAGTCATGAGAGCTTATAACAACAAAATAAAAAATAACTTGAGTGGGAACGAACGAAAATTGCGCGGACGGAGGATTATAAAATTTGGCACACTTATTATTAAAACATTATACATACTACCATACATTTGACAATATATGTACTTTTATGCTTATTAAGTGGCATACACCTATATGCAACGCCAACGCGTATATACGCCTCAATCGGTTGTCTGGTATATATTATAGTATAAGATTTTTTGTATGCCCCCCTTTTTTTCAGACCACAACATATACATGAATATAAATTAACAGCCTACAGTTTATACGCGGCAGTGTCGGTGGGCTTGCAAACTAACGACATTGTTGAGTATCTGCAAAGACTAAGCAAGTGCGCTGTACCAGCTGGAATCATAGAATTCATTCAACTTTGTACTTTATCATACGGAAAAGTGAAACTTGTTCTTAAACACAATAGGTGAGAAATTTTATATTTACTATAATTCCAACAATGCTCAATTAATTGATTTGGTTGGGGCTTTAAGTATATAATTTATGTGAATTTGTGTATGATTTAGGGGAATGAACTGACGAATATGGCTTTGACAGTCAGACACTGTTCCACTGCACTACAACGGTCTAAATCTCAAAATCATAAAATATATTATTTGATACTTAACGAGCTCCTCTAGCACTCATAAATATACTTATTTAGTATTCTATACATTTTCAATTTGACGTTTTTTTAATAATTTTTTTTGGAAAATAAATAACAAAAATAAAAAAAATAATGTTATAAAAATATTACAAATTAAACTAATATAAAATTAACATTGTCTAGGTATTTAGTTGAAAGCAAGCATGTAGATGTACTACAAAAACTATTGAAAGATCCAGTGATCCAACAATGTAGATTGCGACGAGATGGCGACGAGGAATTGCTTGCCTCCGCTTTACCTAACAAGCCAGCAACCACTTCTGCTAAACCTGGTATGTTCCAAGCAATCTGATGTAGATCGACGCCATCATGACGCAGCAGCTCAAGCAAGCATGGATGAAATATTTATTTCCTTGCATGGTAACAAGACCTGACTGAAATCACTACTGTTATGGGTTCGATACCCACTCCAGAAAATACATTATTTACATATATTTTTTTAATATTTTGTTTGTATGTGTTTTAATATTTTTAAGTTATTTTTTAAAATTAATATCAACACTTATTTTCACTACAATTGATTTTAAATATTTATTACTATGTGGTTTTGCAGTTGATGAGTTTCAATATGTCTTTCTTGTTTGACACATGCAGTGTTAAGACACTCCCTACCCATTAAGACGCTTCATTTCCCCACTTTCCGCCGAATTTTCGAGGCATTGTATATAATATTTTTTTGAATAAAAAAACAATTTATAATAACGTCACTTATTATTGTTGGATATTTATTTTTTAGGTGAAGACAAACCTGCTGCAAATGGGGCGGTTCCGGAAGATATAAGTCAATTTTACCAACAATTGGATAAAGATGACGATGACGACGAGACTACTGATATTACTGCTAAAAATTCGGCTGTTGCCTTTGAAGTGGACCCTGATAAGATAGAGGTAAAAGTACAGAGCTTTACATTTGTGTGTGTGTCAATATATATATATATATATATATATATATATATATATATATATATATATAT
>DWAN01000845.1:0-20503 GCA_018230445.1 Heliconius hewitsoni
ATATATATATATATATATATATATATATATATATATATATATATATATTATTTATTAAAACATAATTTACTAAAACAATTCAGTCAAATCTAGGTTCATAAAAAATCTACTTAAATAAATTTGTAATTACCTTTGAAGAGTAACTGTTAAGTTTCAGCAGAAGAAAACAATAGTTCAGAAGAATTTGGTTGTACGATTATCCGGATAGGCAGAGTGTTAAAATACCGTGATATCAGTTTAAATTTAAGATAATGCTTATTAAGTTGCAAAATGGAAGCCGAATTTTCAAATCAGAGTGGCAAAATGAAAATAATATGTTTCGTCACAAGAGCATCGCACTCAGTCATCGCGTTTACGCGTATCAGTCACTGTCCAATGATGGTCTCGAGGTCGTAGAGGCGCAAATCTTGGGCTTTACAAAGCGACAACCTTAATGATATCTAGTCACTAAGCTGGCCTAATTTGTAATCTAAGATCCCCCTGCAAAATCGCTACGTTCACGTATTATGTAGTGAATCAAATTTACATTTTAACCAATGTTTATGAATAAGAGAATATATTGACAATAGGGGTGCCAATCGAAAAGTGTCCGCAATCATTTTTAATTAAATCAATGTTATTTAATTTTCCAAACAAAAGGACGTCTTTTTACGTATTATCAAATGAACCTACCGAGCCAGCCCAGGCCCACACTCCCAGCTGATTATCGGTTCCACTCGCACAGGAACAAGACACTAGTGTTCGCGTACCTGTGCGTGGAGCGCAACGTGGCGTGGTTCCAGCGCGTGCTGCAGCTGTCGCTGGGCGGCTGCGAGCTGCGCGTCAACGCGCGCAACTGCGTCGGCACCGTGCTGGCGCTGAACCCGCACCGCAAGTACTTCTGCATATACCACGCGAAGCACCCGGAGTCCAGTGCCAAACCGCACAAGGTGAGTCGCACATGTGCGGAACCAAAGCAATACCTTCCCTAGTGAAATTGTTACGTTTATAGTCAGACGGCCTTTACGCTATTAACATACTAATCAAAATTAAATTTATAACCAACTAGACTCACACGCAGCTTCACTCGATTAAGCTTTTTTTTTTTCAATTTTATTCTGATGTGTAGGCTAAATTACTGTTAGTTTCATGTAAATCCGTGTAGTAGTTTTTGTGTTAAAGTGGAACCAACATCTTCAAAACTTATTTATATTATTACGTACGATATATTATAATTATTTTCATTTTCAGCGTATGAGCCGTATGACGGTGTCTCTAGGAGGGCGTGCGGCCGATCCTGAAGCTGGCGCCTTTATAGGTTTCACCACCGACCCCGACTCCTCTGATGATGACCGTCTTGAGCCCAAGCTGCTGCTTGAAGGTATATAATCCTGGCTTACATCCATCCATGTTTGTATGCTACGATAACATAACTATATTAATAAGTACTGTATAATACAGTCCCTTAAACATAGGAGTATGTATTGTCGTTAGTGTGTGATATACTATTTTATTAAAAATATTATCATTCTGCAGTCTTACTCCTATAAACTAATAATTGTGGGAAACTTCACACTCATCCATCAGCACAATTTTCGTAAAAAAGGGTACAAAGCTTTACCTTCATGTATGAATTTATAGTTTGATTAAATAATTTATTTTTTATTTGGTATATGACATAGACTGAGGATAGGTTATTTATTAGTCGTTAACAAAATTCATATTGCTTTTATTTTACAGAAAATCTCCTAGATGGCCTCGAAAACTGGCTGGACAGATTGTTCGAAGGGAGCACCCACAGATACTACGTGAACTACTGGCCCGATATGACGTCGAAATGAACACATGCTTAAATGTATTGGTTTTTTCCTTTATTCAGCCAATGGCTTTTTGTGTTGGCTGTAAGTTGGCCGATCTTAGCCTTATTTGAAAGTATTTTTGCAATATTAAAGACATCCCTGAGTGTTTTACGGGGAGTTTGTACTTGTGCTACCATTTTATATGCAAATTTACATCCTAAAGCAATGAAACAGCGAAGTTTTTTTATATTTTATGTAGTAATAAAAAAAAAACAGGGAAAATAAGTGCTCTGGAATGTTCTATTTTATGTGTTTGTTTTGGTGTTTTGATTTATATATGTCATTGGCGGTATTTGTTTTTTAATTATATGGATTTTGTTTCTATGAATTTTCCTGAAAATAAAAATATTTTAGTCATTTTTGTCTATTACATACATATATGTTAACAATATACTGCCTGGATATATTAAGAAATTCCTCGACCACTTAAGTGATAGGTTCGTTTTGCATCTATTGATATAATATTTAATTATTTATAATTATTATTAATTAAATTGCACGTTTCTTTTATTAATAGACTATATACTTTATGAAAATTATTAATCTTTGATATATTTCATTAAATTAAAGCATTTTGTATCAATTTAAGAGACAACAATAAAACGCCTTGCATAATTTCTATTTATAATTAAATATTATACAATAAATGACAAACAATAAAAATAATAGTGCCTATCGTATTAAATAGATGAACTGATAGTGTCACGTAGACGCTTAGCATGTAGATAAGGTAGTGTATAATATTTAACATTATCACTGGATTAGTGGCACAGTAGTTGTTATTTAATCTGTTCTTCATTTTATTTAACTGTAATTCTTCAATAATGACTTTGACAGATTATAAATGATGTAACACCTTATCGTCACACAGTTGAATTATAATTATGGATACAGTACGGTCGACGAGTCTTAGTCGCCCTTAGCTGCAGGAGGCATGGCGGTCACGACTCGTCGACCGTACTGTTTAAATATTAGTATTATTTAAATTTTGTGCCCATATTCAGTATAATTAAAAAAATAATCACATCTTTATAAGACGTAGGTACGAATAGTTCACAAATTTCACCGCTAGTGTTATTATATCTACAGTATTACATGCACCATAGATGATACGACAATAATAACAACGGTCTGTCATATACATTTGGGACAATAGATTAAATAAATTATTAAAACGTACATCTTTTTAATAAGAGAATCTTTGGCTTTTAAGATTTTAACACATTTTAAACGAAACTTATATAGCAAATTAGTTGTATATTGATAGGGCCGCTGGACTCTCTTAATCAATATAATTTTTGGTTTCATAGATCTCGGATGTTAATACCTAGTAGAAAAATTCGCTTACGGTACTGGCCGATTCAAGTCGCTGATATGGTCATATCAGCAGCATTTTCTGATTTATAATTTTTTTAATAGAAAACCTTTTTATAGCTTTGCGATTAAAGCCCACATGTCTATGGCGAATCGGAATATTATCAAATTACGGATGTAACTTTTACCTTACCCATGTATTACCGCTTCACACATATTGAGCTCTAAACGGTAAAATTGTGATTTTTATAATATTTTTGATTAATTATTATATTTCAGAAATGAAATTGTGTTAATGCTTAAAATTTGGTATTTCATTTCATAACATTACTCTGTAATAATAAAAAAAACTGTCAGATTGTAAGAAAAGCATTGAAATATGAGGCTTTAATAAAAATATCAACATATTATATTCAATTTAAACTCGTAGATTGTTATTTGTATTTAATATACAATAACTTGTAAACTAGCTAAATATATTTAATGTTATAATTTTTAAAATGGGCCCCAAATTATTATATAGCTATCTTTTAAATGTCTGCCATCATTTTTAAAGATTTAAAACTATTTATTACATGTTTTTTGTATTGAGAAAGAATGAATTTGTTAATTGCTTAGGTGTGTTATATACAGTAGGTCTACGAGTCTTGGCCGTCCCGAAGTTGTTTATAGATAGCTGCGCAGATTTGATTTTAGGATGTTTCTCTTCATTATTTTCTTCCCGAGTGAACAATGTGCAATGTTCTGATAACTTAATTACAGAGCGGCCACAGCTAGTCGACCATACTGTATACAAACATTGTTTAATGTATTTGCAATTTGTTGTTTTACTAGTCACTATGTTACCAAATGTGAGGTTTGAACTATTTTTTATAACATAGACAATGTAGAATGCATCCTGGCTGCAAATTTATAGTTTTAACTTGCGGTAGTTGATTAAGTTGCCTTAAAGTCACAAATTGGTGAATATTTTTTATCTTAATATGAAGATCCATCGAATATTCTATAGAAACTTCAAAAGATTATTTTTAGAGAGTAATTACTAAAAACTAAGTCAGTCAGTTTTTCATTTATAATGTTGCATTCTGTATTGTCTATATTTTAGTTAGGTAATTAAAATTGTGATGGTGCCTTTTTGTTGCCATTAAGTAGCAAGATCTTTGTAGCATATTACATTTTATATCAATCTCAGAAACTTCTTCAAAGGTGTTATTAAAAATATCCTTCTTATAACTTTATTAAGAAGAAAAATATAATGAGATAATAATTAATTCGGTCTTGCTACTTTAAAATATATTTTTTCCTACAAATATTCTTTGTAAATATAAGTTATTCAATAAAAAAATATATTCTAGTAAGTTTATGTCAGTGTTGCCATACATATATTTTAAAATACATGCTTAATATTTTGAACTTATTACACCAATGTTGTAGATTGTAATAGTACAAAATTAATTACATTTTATTGATTATATTAAAACAGTGTGTATAGTAGCCATTTTATGTGATATCATATTTTATAAGCTGTGGAATCTCTGTATTTTAATATTTATTTCAATTAACAGTTAAACAAAAATTGTCTATACTAATGTTATTAAGGAGTTTCTTTGGTTTGTCACATTAATCTCAGGCTTAAAACTTTGAATAGAAATTATTTTTTTGTTTTGGAAAGTTCATTTACACAAAAAGGTTATAGGCTATATTAGTTATATTACGTTTGCCCTTTTAATTGACTGCTGTATCTGCAATGATGTTTACCTTGGGCACTTAGAATATGTCAATTCTATATATACGCCGTCGTGGCGCAGCATGTGACTGTAGCGCGACGGTTGTGGGTTCAATCCCTCTATTCGAGGGAATTTTCATTAAGAGGGAATTCAAATTAAAAACATCCATGACAGCAGATAGAAACAAAATAGAGGTTTTTAGTGAAAAATCTTCTCTTTAGATTTAAAAAGATTTATATTTCAATTGTAATCACTATATTAATGTTTAACACAAGATGTGTCAATATTTGGCTACTATTCAAATATTTAAAGTAAGTTCTTTTTATCTTGTTATTTACATGCAATGGTTTTATTATGCACTTTACATAATTTCTATTAAAACCAATAAAAAGCTGTTAAAAATATTTTATTGTTAGATCATATTTTTTTGTATTGTCTGTTAAGATACATACAGATCAAAAATGTTGATAGTAAGTGGTGTGTTCTTTTGCTAAATTACTAGCTTGGGTTGAAATCTTTTAAAAAGACAATTATTCATATGCCTTATCATAATGCTGTTGCTGCATTGTCAGTATTTAATGAGTTTGTAATAACAAATAAATCAGATTTTTTTAAAATGTCATATAATATTTAAAATTTTAGATAAAAGCCCAAGTGCTTTTTAAAAATGGTTACAATGTGACTGTTATTTAGAGTCTATGAATTAAAACGGATAAATTCAAATAAAATTACATGTCTCTCTATACTATTAATTTAAAATATTTATAGTTTATTTAATAATTAATGTTAGTTCAATTTACCTTGGGTGTCTGTGTATGGGTTGTTTAAAAAATTGTCACCCTTATACTTCATATTAAAATGTATTGTTATTTTCTACTTTTAAGATACGCTAAATCCAATTTCTTGATCTTAATTCCAGTATAAATTTGTACAATATTAAAACTTGTTCTTTGATTTTTTTTGTTTGATTTCATGTCTATAACTAAAATTATAGTTCAAGAGTTTGTTTGGTTGAATGTGTTAGTGTCAGAAACTATTAGTTCTAATTGAAATCATTGTATTCAATAATTATTTTACCAAGATTATATGTAGGCTATATTACATTAAAATAGTTGGTTTAAAGTAATATACTGTACTGTACCTGCAGTCAGAGTTACTTTAAGTACTTAGAATGTGCTATATATCATACACAACCCTTAGTTACTTCCATTTACCCATGTGGACAAAGTAGCAGATGAAAGCTTGTACATAATATACTCTATATAGATAATTTACCTTATTTTTTAGACAAATAGGTGTAATAAAACTTTCAAAATTAAATAATAATTATTAATTATTTGTACAATAAAACAAAATTACAGCACTTTCTAACACATAATCTACAATTCTTTAATAGAATGCACTGTGGACTGGTCATGATTGTATATCTTCATGTTCTTATCTGTAAAAAGATGGTGGTTTTATAATTTTACACAACTTTATAACTACTATTTGATTATAGAGACGATCCTGCAATGGTACAGTTCTTGATTGTACATAATTATTGTAGATTCAATCTGATAAATGATTATATGTAAATTCATTAATATTGAGTTCCATAAATTAAAAGACAATGTCTAAAAATTATAGAATAGAATAGTCATTGCACACAAAACAAAATATAAACAAAAATATAGAAATATATAAAAACAGAGATGTTTGCAACCCCTTTGCAAACATCGTTTGTCTTATTGCTTCACACCATGTCTAACAGACAATCTTTGTAAAACAGTAGACTAGTTGTAATGAAAAAACCAGACACACATAAGTCTGGACTTGCTCACTTTATTAAATTTGAGGTCTTGAGCTTATTCTGAAATACAAAATTGGCTAAGCCAGCCAGGAAGCTTTTAAGAGGATTGCTTATTTTTGATGACATAGGGGGGCTCAATAATTGCAATAAAACTGCTTACGTAATTCTTGAACAACCCCTATTATGAATAAATAGAATACTGTTCTAAATTAAATAGATTCTAATTTCATACTGAAAATTATATATATTTAAAATTATTATAGAGGGCAAAGTGTCCTAACACTAGACTTCCTCTGCCTACTCTGCTACACACACAATCTAAACCTAGAAAAAATAAAAATTAAGCTTACCTGGTATTGCAGTATTAAAATTATTATTATGCAGGGCTCTTTTTCTTAGGATTCAATTCATATTCGCAATTAGCATATGCTAAACCTATGCCAATACCCATGCCAGCAATGATAGGCCATCTCCGCCTGCCCAAAAACAATACAGAAGATAATGTTCCCAGTGCTATACCACTACCTGAAATAAATTTATAGAAGAAACATAATTAAGATAACGACGAATGAAAACGAAGCAAATAATAAATTATTTCCACTTCAGTATTCAAATAATTAAAGGTATTTAATGTGTGTACTAAGACAAAAACAGTGAATGAAATCGACTGATTTGCTAATTTTGTATTGTATTTTGATAATAACATATGTTTGTCTTAAACATTTAGCAATTTTTAATCCTAGTATGTATTTTTTAAATTGTTAGCCTTTAAATTATAGGCCTACCTGTTTTAATAATTCCATCGGTTAGACACATGTCTAACTTAGCGGAATATTCGTCTTCGATGTCGTCTTTCTTTCCTTTCGTCATTGTTAATAAATGTTAAATATCAATTATAATAAATAAATATCAATAAATAGAGTTTATTCACAACGAGAGTGGTAATTTACGACTTTTACATAATTCGGCACTGAAAGAAAATTTGACAAGCACATGACATTTATTATCTGTTTTATGTTAGAAACGTTCAGTATAAATAAAAGAAATATGTATATAGAAAAAAAACAGGAAATTAAAATGCATGATTGAAAATTAATCACAAAAATATTATTAATACGATTCCAATAAAACAAAACTAAAATATTTTGAAATATGTAAATGATTTTTTCCGTTTCCATTCTCGCCAAATAGACATTTAATATAATCCATTGACATCTGACTTTGATATTGTCATGTATTATCAAACATTCCGATGATTAAAATCGATATTACGAAAGCGTTTAAAAATGAAGATATATTTCCTTTATAAGTTTATACATCATGTTATTAACTAATATAAACAAGGTCTACAGGCCTGTAATTTTACTAAGATATACAAGTACAATAAATGAAACGAAATCTATTCAAGCTCCAAGTCCAACTAAGATATCAAGTGATATGATCGGTCCACCCGACCCAGTGTCCAACCTACGAAAAATTATTTTTAAGAAACCTAAAGATGAAACTAACGTGGAAAGAAAGTATAGAATACTAAGAAATGAGGTACAAGAATGGAATCAAAATTTCTGGACTCAACATAATTCAAGATTCTTTAAGGTAGTTTTATGTAATCACATACTGTTTTTTTCTCATCCAGAAGTATAATAGATACTGTTATTCATAGAACGAAAGTTTCACAAAATAATAAATTTTATAGTTTATCAAGTACTAATATTCAAAATTGTTGTTTCACCAAAATATTTATATGTAAAGATTACAATTAAAACAGTGTGAGGTGAGATTTTTACCTTTTCCACTCCGATTCATTGAAACTGTTTTAACAACATTAATATATATTTGTTGTGTTACAAAAATACTCCTAAAAACTTGTTATTTTAAATACTTTAATTATCATAAAGCCTTGAAGATGGGCTACTGTATTGTGTTCAATACACCAGGTCTTCTAAATTATATTTTTCAATATCAAAATATATATAATTATATGTTTAAAGGAGTTTTCTTTATAGATAAGAAATTATTAAATTTCTTCACATTGTATCTGATCAAAATTACTAACTTTTTAATATTCTTCCAGGAAAGAGAAGCATATTTAAAAAATAATTTACCAGAAGGTAAATCAAATCTTACGGCAGATGAAATGAGTGTGTTCTACAAAGCCTTTTTAGACAAGAATTGGAAAACGCACCTCAGCTACAATAAGCAATGGTACAAAAAGAATGTGACATTATTAGGCTTATCAATACAAGTAAAATTTAGAAAATTATTTAAAATTAAAGATTCTAAATAATATTGTGTTTATTTTTAACATAAAATATAAGACACCCAATTAGTATTTATCTTTTAAGTAATAGATTAACAAGTTCTTTTAGGGAATTTGTAAAATTTTTCCTTGAAAATATGCTAAAATTAAGCTAAAACAAGAATATAAGAACTTTGTTACACTTTAACAGGAATTCATTAATTACTGGCATTGTTAAATAAATGTATGAATCAATTGAATGGAGGACTTAGAAGCACAAAGGGGGTGGGTCTTGCTATGTTTATAATTTTATGTCTCTAAATTTATCTTTTCTTAGTACTTTTCTTATTTTTCTTTATATTTTTTCAATTCAGTACCCATAGATTATAAAAGAGGTTTATAATGGGATTTCTCTATTAAAAATTAAAGACATTTGTAAATATTAGCAAATCTTGTGACATGACAGGGTGTGTCGTCATACTTTTTACAAATTTGTATATTGCTGTTGATAGAAAGTTATAAATTTTTGTATATATTATATAAAATCATATTTTGTTTAATAATGTATATTGCCTTAAAATGGCTTATTTGTATGGCTCTTGCCATGTGGGTATTATTATGTTCCATAGATTACTTTAGGACAAATACACAAATTTCAGGTATGTTTTTTTTACTGTCTTTACTTGTACATTTATAAATTCTACTTTTAGTTTGAAAAAGAAAATTACTTATAAAATAACTTTACAAATCTTGATATTTCAGAAATAAGCACACAATCTCATATAGTTCCTTTCTATAAAACTAAATTAAATGTAACTCTCCAAAAAAAGTTTAGCAATAACAAGACAAAATTGAGAATGTCTAAAGAGAGTTCAATTAATATATATTTACATTATTTAATGTTCCTAACTGGTGCCTGTATGATTTCAATATTAAATCAAAAATATGATATCATATTGTACACCAAGAGAAAAATAAAACATTTAAATCAAATTAAATTTAATGAGCACTATAGAAAAGCTGACATTTTTAAAAATACCGCCATTTATATTAGTGCTGCCATATTTAAATGTTCAACACTTGGAAAATTGATGAAAGCTAAACTTATGAAAATTATTTATTCTTTTTGTGAATCACCTTTATTGCCAAATCTAAATATAAATTTTGAGCTTATAAATAAGTTGAGAATTTTAAATCAGGAGCGTAAAAACCTAGGGCGACTCTTTATTGCTGCGTTAGAAGAAACAAAATATATCAAAACAAAATTTCAGTTACAAACAATGGCTAAGAGCGGATTAAATCTATATATCGAAGATTCCCACAAGCAAGTAAAAGGAAACAGATCAAAGTACATAAGTTTCCAACAATTATACCTTATAGCACACCAAGAAAATATATTCTTAAAATCACGCATAAGGAAACTTTCAAAAGAAAAAGAGGAGGCTGAACGGAACCTTGTAAAATTAGTAAATAAGATTTGGCTATCAAGAAATCACGAGCTAAAGAACTTTTGTAACGAACTTATCGTTAAAACTAAAAATAATTTGCTAAATTCAGATGTAAAGCAGGAAATTAATAAATATGTTTTGAAAACTATTACCAATCAATCCCAAAATCCTTTAAATACATGTTGTAAACCCGAAATGTTAGATGAAGAATATGTTATTTCTTTAACAAAAAATGCTTTAGAACAAAGAAGTTTTTCTCGTGAATGTGTGTGGACTGTAAAAGATAAAGACGGTATTATTGAAAAGTTATACGAATATGATAGCAACTTTAATAAAGGTGACTCCGTGAGAAGAATAAGAGAGTATTCCGTTTATTACGATAAAGAATGTTTGTTGGATTTTTCCAAGTAAGTATTTTTCTTAAGAACTTACGTCCGCAATATTCCCTAAAATTAGCGAGCTCTATCAATAATTGACTTCCTAATGGTCCATGGACTTACAATACTTTAGTTAATTTGATTTTTTTTTAGCAATTAATGTAATCTGTTACAGAAATAAAGCTTTTTTGAATGCTGACAGAACGACAAATTTCTGTAATCAAAGTTCACTGTGCTTCAATACAAGTCATCGATTTTTAACAGAATCACGAGCATTTCAACAGTTTCTTCAAAATTATAATTATATAGATTTATATCGACCAAAACCTTTAGCTATAGCTGAGTAATTAGAAAATAATAATAATTTCATCTGGTTTTGAAAAAGATATGTATTTATTGTTTTCATATTTTAAATGATTTTATTTTATAACAGTAGCTGGTAGCATTTAGGTGCGAATGTCATAACATTAAATATTTGTCAAGAAAGTTATTGTTTTATTTACGTAAATAAATGGAAGATTAAGGTAAGTTATGCGTCTCTTATACTGTTAATTATTATAGCATCATGTTATAGTTTCTGTTTTAATTATTGTATATCTATTTGAATCAATAATGGCTTAAGTATAAATTAAAACTTGTTTGGTTAGTTTCTATAAGTATTGCCATTTGTTAAGCTTTCTTTGAAAATATTAATCTGTAACATTTTCTTGATTTAACATGTATTAAAAATTATTAAGAGGGCACTCGTGGCGCAGGGGAACAAAGAGCGACTGTAACGCGACTGGTTTTAGGTTGGATCTCCACTCGAGGAAATAAAATATTTACTTAAATTTATATTTTCATTTCTTCGCTCTGGTGTCGATTCAAAGCGCGGCGTTGAGTTCCGCCATGCAACACGAAATGTCTCCGGAATCTGACGCAAAGAATCGAAGCAGGGGGGCTTAACCTATAGTGCAGGGTGTGCAAATAACACGGGCGCCGCCGTCTCAAAGGGCGCCGCGGCGCTGCCTTCTAGCGGGCGCCAGGGTTTCATTGCACGCGGGCGCTACACAAGCTAGAACCACCCTTGAACAAAGTGTCTTAACACAAGGCTCCCTTTGCCTACCCGGCAGTTTTCAAAATACTGCGTGAAGATGAATTTTTGATTAACAATTATTTGTATTTATTTTTGTTTCTAGGATGAATAAAATATAGAATGAAAGATGTATTAGGAATAGATGTAAGCTCTTTATCATGGCAGCATATTAAGAATAATGGTCTTGATATTGAATATGCCGTTCCAGTCCCCAAAACTATTGCGAGCAGTATATTAAAAGAGCTTGAAGAAAATTTAGAATATTTTACAGGAGATTTGGCCAAAATAAAGTGTTTATTTTGTATATTAAAATATCACTATAAGCGAAAACGACTCACCTTTTTCGTGCGAATGTAAACGCGGTTGTGGGCCCTTTTCCCACTCAATGGAATGAAATAATTAATCTTTTTATTTTCTCGCTCTGGTAACGAGTTGAAGCGCGGCGTTGAGTTTCGCCCCTCAACACGCCATGCTTCCAGAATTCCACGGAAAGCGGGGAACAGAATTATCTTAATGAGAACAGAATGTTTAAGTTTAACACTAAGTTTCTCTGTTATGGGATACAGCGTGAAACTAAAAAAAAATACAGAGAATATTTAATTATATTTCAGATTATATTAAGATAATACGTGCAGACCGATGTGCCACTACTATGCCCTATATAATTGTCATAATTTTATTTAGCTGTGGGCAAAATTGATTTTTAATCGGACTATGTAAAATATATTTTACAAATATTCTATTCTTTTTTTTCTGGTTCAGTCTAAAATATGAAATAAAAGGAAACTGAACTACTTCATTCTGAGGATGAGTGACGACTGAATAAAATATTACAGGACAATTTATGAATTATGGCGATTTTAGGGTATTTGGCAAAGTTTATCCGCTTCCTCGTCAACAAGTAGCTTATGGTGATTCTGGTATCAAATACACTTACTCTGGAATAACAGTACCGGCTCTTCCGTGGCCTACACCTGTTTTGGAGTTGCGAAATTTTTTATTTAGACTTAAAGGCATTCAGTATGATTTTGTTTTAGTTAATAAGTAAGTATATATTTGTATTTGATTTACCATACTTGTGATGATAATTGCTAAGTATTACATAAGAATATAAGTATTATTATGCAATCATATATAATTTTAGATATAGAAATGGTAATGATCATATGAGGGAACATAGAGATAATGAGCCTGAATTAGATCCAAACTTCCCAATTGCTTCTATATCTTTTGGCGCTGAGAGACCTTTCGTCTTAAAACACAAGGATGCTAGGAAACCTGGACCTAATAAAAAAAACATACCTCCAAGTAAGTATTTTATTTTAAATCTTCATACTTATTTATTGTTACAGAATTATCAATGCTGCGTAATTTAAAAAACATGTAACGTAAAAGTCTGGCTTCATAAGTAACCGTTTGCTTTGCTTTATTATTCGCGTCCTCCTCTTGGAATGGTGTTTCTATGACTGTACTTACTTTTCTGCCATATGTCTCACATCCTTCAAGGAACTGCAGGCAATCTTTTATAGTATTATCTTTAACCACTATAAGATGCTTGGTAAGATTCTCCAAGAAAGACAAAAAACACCTCTTTGCGTAAAACCAAGTGTCAGTACCAAGTCGTTTGTTAAATGGCTCTAATGATTTTATCACTCTGGATATGCCGAATTCATAATTCCCCTTGGCACAGTAAAGTGTCCCTATAACTAAATTCACGATGCACAAGTGGTAAAACTTTTTATGAGGATCTTCAAATATTTGTTGCTCTTCTTCCTTTTCAATTTTTCTCATTATGTCTTCAGCTTCTTCATTTTGAGAAGTCATTATGTAGGATACGCACAAATTAGCCAAAACAACTGCACTAACATCCAAAATATTCTCATACTGTTTCTTTACGATTGGTTCGTAAAAACTTGCAGCTTCTTTATACTTATTTTCTTGCATGAACAAAACATGGGCCACATTTAGGCGCCACACTTCAGATTCGTTGCAGAATTCGACTGATTTGCGAAATATCTTCTCTACTTGTCCGTAATTTTCCATTTCCCAATAAATTTTAGCTTGAGCCATAATAACAGGAATATACCTTTCCAAGGCCTCTTCGTATTCAACTACAGCCTTCTTAACTTGATCATTGTCCCCTTGTGATCGACTTTCTTGCACAACTTTTGTTAGTTTTCTAAGTTGTTCTGCATGTTTCGAAGCAATGTCTTCATATTTTTGAAATGCTTCTTCAGGTGATGTTTGACTTGTAATTATTGCATCTAAGAAATCATAAAGGTACGGCGTCAGATATTTGTATGTAAACTGCGCATTTTCAGCCAAAATATCTGCAGCAAGATCATAGTACTCAAATTTGCAATACAGAAGGAGTAAATTTGCAAAAGTTTCCGGTGGGAATGGATCTTGTTGTAACAAGAAGTGGAGTTTCTCGAAACCGTCCGTTGGTTTAACGTCGATAGATGTGAGTGCCAAGTTGTGTAATGTGATAGCATCTAGTTCGTGCTCATGTCGGGGAGGCATATCAGCCAGAGCTTCTCTTGCCGCCTCAACGTTTTTCAACTGATATTCTATCGCAGCTTTTAAATTGAAGACTTCTGTTAAAGCTGTTTCATGAAGAGTCAAAGTGTTGCCTACAGATTTCACTTCAGAAGTTTCAGCTTGCATTCCAACTGCTAGTTCAGGATGATCACGAATTCCTTTTTCAATTACTAACGTTATATGCTTAAGAGCTTGAGGATATTCTTTAAGTTTGAAGTAACAAAGTGCTACATTGTAATGTAAATGTGCATTAAATCCCAATATGTTAAGACTTCTCGAAAATTTTTGTAAAGCTTCTTCGTATTGGTTTTCTTTAAACAACAAACATCCTAAGTTAATGTCTTTATCAGGATCGTCTTGAGGGTAAGATTCCACGAGACTTCTCGCCGTTACTGTGTCTTCTTCTCCATACTTAATTGCTGATTGTAATTTAATAACCTTATTCTCCAACTCTGGTGCAGAAACCTGCGTTGTTATTTTGTAGGCATCATCAAACATAGACGCTTCATACAAAGCTTGGGCAAAGTAAATTTTATAATCTGGTACATCTGGATGCATGGCTGATAACTGTTCATAACAATTAGCTGCTTCTACAAACGCTTGAGTTCTAAAGTAACAATATCCTAACAAGGAAAGCCCAGCTCTGTTAGGGTTAAAATTGATAGCATCGTTCAAAGCTTTAATAGCATCCTCATATCTAGATTCTTTTATCTGTAAAGATAATATTTAGTAACGCAAATGTTAGTTAAAAATGACTACTTAAAAATGTAAATAAAATATTTAGGACGTTACAGTTTAGTCCTTTATTGCAATCATTATCTACTCGTATGCAGATTATTTAAATAAAGTGGGTCGTATAAGGATAGAGAACACATTTAACGATGGCCGCCGGTTTGATATGATTATATTGTTAATACCTTTACAATTACTTGTAGCTTACACGTTTATGATATACAACGTTGAACTGCGTTAGTGGGTCAAAACGACATAGTGTGTTTTACAGCACGGATTTTTTAAAATATTAAATAACATCTATTTATATCTATTAATCCGTTACTTTCAAAATACCAAAATATATTCTTATTTAGAATACATATTACGTATTCTCCTATTAGCAACTATTTTCTCATTCGCGATTTTAAACAAAAAAGGATACGTAATGTAATGAGTGGCATAACCAAATTTCCCATTTTTCACGTCCCGACCATGAAACTTCAGAGTGGATCTAAGTGTTTTGTTTTAATCAAATCAGTACTTATTTTAAAAATATTCACGTGTATAGATTAATATCTGTTAGTACCTACTGGTAATAAAGCACTTCAAGTCAATTAGCCACAGGGACGATCGTCATTCATGGTCATGCAATCTTAATTGGGATAAAATATCTAACAGTGTTTTATTATGATACTAAGGCCAGTCATGGCGCAGCGGCACAAAGTGTGACTGTAAAACCGACTAATTGTGGGTTCGATCCGCACTCGATGAGATAAAATATTTACTTAAATTTATATTTCCGTGTCTTCGTTCTGGTCTCGAGGCAAAGCGCGGCGTTAAGTTCTGCCACTCAACACGCAATGCCTCCAAAATTCGGCAAAAAGTAGGGAACGGAGTTTCATGACACTAGGTTCCCTCTGCCTACCCTGTTGTGAGCGGGATACAGCGTGATTTAAAAAAATATCATACTATATTTTATACCTGCAGCAAGTCTTATGTAAAACAAGTTGTTATTTGCGGCTTCGCCCATATAGCCAATTCGAAAGAGCTAAAAGTTGCATACCTATAATATATTACACATTCAAAGCTAACTCTGACGAAGACCAGCAAAAATAATTGTGCCGTGCTTTGTTCAACCAAATTAAGCACTTGAATATACTAAAACATTTAAATTATCGACCTGAATTGAACCATCACAATTACGTTTTGACCGATTTTTCCAATTACACCACTTTATCATCTCAAAAACTAAAAGAAAACCAAGTGAATAATATAAGTAAAAGTAGGTATATAGGTACCTATTTATTAAAATATAGATTCATAAAACTAAGTAGCATTTTATGGTTCGTTAATCTAATCTTCAATCATCGTTATACGAATGTCCTGCGCAATTCGCTATCATACAATGGCACTTACTAACCAATGATAACTTTCGTTTATCACAAAATTTGCGAATATTTCCGCGTGGGTTGGGCGGCTTAAGGGCTGGGTCAAATGATATCATGGAAAACAGTAAATAGGAAATAATATTACACAATCTTATAGTATGACATTTAGAGGATCAATCACCTATAGATAATTTTAAAAATTTTGTTCACTTGTTTTGATAATTTTGTTATGTTATTTTTGTATATTACTGAATAAGTATGTAGAAAGGCTTATTTATGATTATATGCAAATTGCTTCCTAGACACTGTTTATCTGGTAATAATGAAGGTAATATTATACATAATATTTTTCAGTGTTTCTTTAGTTTTATTATTCCTTTATTTATCTTGGGGGCTTTTTGCAAAATGTAGATATGAAATTTTAAATGTAAGGATTGTTCTTGTTAACATTATATAAAGAATTATAATATACTTCTACTATCTACTAATTACTATAACATAATTATTAAGATTTAAGTTATACATACAAAACCGATGGTATGGTGTTAATTATATACATACCATCGTGTATATAGTCTTAGTATATTGCCCATCAGATATTTGTATGAATTCCATTTTCACTTCCGCGTAAAAATGCAAAGTGATTAAATTTAAATGCTTGTTGTGTAGACTTTCGTTGTCATGGTAAAAATGCAAAGATATTAAATTTAAATGCTTGTTGTGTAGACTTTCGTTGTCATGGTAACAAGTTATTTTGTTATATATTATATTTTAAAATTAATATTTATAAATAAGGGTTAAATTTATGGTTTTTATTAAATTGTCGTATTTTTTCTTATTATTACAGTTACAATTAAATTGCAACATGGGAGTGTTTTATTAATGAATCCGCCGACGAATGAAATATGGTATCACAGTTTGCCAACTCGTAAGAAAATTTTGGGATCAAGAATAAACTTAACGTTTCGAAAAATGCGGCAAATATCTAAATGAGAAACTAAGCGTTGAAAAATCGAATTTACTTTTTTTTAAATATATTTTCTGTAAATTGTAATGATTATATCATTTATTTTGTAATGAAATACACAGAATAAAAAATACTACTTTTTAAATATATTTCTCTATTCAATATCGTATATATTTATCATTTCTTGAATTGTGCCCTTAGCTTTAAAGTCTATGTCATAGGAGGGTTTATAATTTATGACGTTTGCTGTCATAATACAGAAAAATATTGATGACAGCTAAACTTGTGAATAATGCTAATTAATCAAATAAATAGTTAAATTTCTACAAAATTATATAATTATTAAATTACCCAGTGTTATATAAAAAAGCAAATATATTGGAGGTAAGCTATGACGTTGATTATAATTAATTATTCACAACATTTTTAACATTATAGTTATCATAGCCTCGATCAAGTACATTTACGATAAGAATATTCTATATAACGAATAGATTCGTTGAACGATTGCCGTTATTATTTTTGTATTGCGATGAAAGTACTTCCTTCTATCCAATGTGGTCTCTGTTTCAATTGCTTTTCTAAACAAAGATGGGCTGAAGTCCTTATTGAATCATATTACAGTAGACTCTTTGATTGTCGAATTATAAAATTTACCTAGCTTTAAATTCATGTTAAATTTATATAAATAGAAATTATATAAATTGAAATATCTGTGTATTTTTTAAAATGTGGTGTGGAACAAACCTTCAGAGGTCTTACAAATATATGATTTTTGCTAGTAAGATGCCATCTCTACGGTTTGATCAGAGCAATTTAAAATGCAAAAATGGATGTGACTACTTTGGCAACCCACAGTGGCAGGGATATTGTTCCAAGTGCTACAGGGAGCAACTTCAGCGCCAAAAGAGAGCTGGTATGGTTTTTAATATTTTTTTATTTTAATTTTTGTATTATTTTTACTTTTATTGTTGTCCATAGAAACAGTAACTGTCTGTAATATATAGTTGTGTTTGCTTACCATTTTGATAAATAATAGAAATACAGAAACTGGCATTAGGTTCCATGATTCAACAGAAATAACAGCAATATGGCAATAAATAGAAAATTTTCTATGTTAATACTAGATTATCCCATCTGCTCAAGTGTACAGAAGATTGGTGCAGGATTCAGTAGATGGGTAATAAAATAGCAAGAAAAAGTGTCCCTTACATATACAGAAAGATTTTTTGATGGCTTTGATATCTCATATTACCAAATTATTTTGATCTGAGACAGTCATTTGAAACTCATTAAGATAGAATCTTAAAATATAATCATGGATACATTCTTGGATGGATTCCATGGATTTTTTTACATCAGTAAAAAAGTGTTTTTTATTCCTTTACAGATTTTTACATAAGTAAAAAAATCTTTAAAAGAATAAAAACCATGTATTTACTTGGAACTGTAATGTATTATTAATGTTTTATTACTTTGTGATAAGTAGTTTACTGTACTGAATAAAATATTGTTTTGGGTACAGTTTAATGATTATCATTTTTTTTCTTTGTTTCCTTATCATTTGTATCTAAAATTTATTTATTATTCGATAATAATAATGCATCATTATAATGTGTTGGGACAATATGTGAAGGTGATGGTTGTATGTTCAATCCTCACTCCGGGCAATGAATTATTTTACTCATGATATGTCATTTTGCTGTTCTGGTAAGACAATGAGGATTTTTTAGTTCTGCCACTCAACATTCCATGTTTATGCAATAAGTGGAGAATAGAGATTCTCTCTACCCACCATGATATGGCAATAAGTGACAAGGTGCTTTATTTGCAATGACCTGTATTTTTAGATGGAATAGCCAAACAGTTTCTTGACACAAAATAATAGTCAGATATTTAAAATTATTTTTACAATTTATTTTCTAAGTAAAAGTTATATTTTAAATGTAAATTCAATCTAGTATATTTAAAGATAATCAACATGTTATTTAACTCAAACACTGCAACACTGATAATTTACTCAAGGATGATCCTGATCAATATTACTGATAGTATTGCAGTTATTTGAATATTAAGCAATATTTAATTAGTTTATTAGTAGACAGATTATATATATATTTTTTTAAATAAAATTATTTGGAAATATAGTAAATCAGCCTTTCTCATTTGAGTTTGTTAATATTTTTCAGAAGCATGTCAAATTAAGCTTCTTTCATTTTTGTCTAGTATAGTAGTGAAATGAACTTTTTTTTTATTATTTTAGTGTAGAATACCTAACCTTGACTTAATTGAATAGAAGACCATAATACATGCTTTAGGCTTTTGCATGGCTTTCCAGTTAGTTATTCATATGATTATTAATATAATAGCTTAATTACATCCTTTAAAAAAAATAAAATAAATCAGCTTCATGCTGTATCCACATACAGCAGGGTAGGCAGAGGGAACCTAGTGTTAAGGCACTCTGGTCCCCACTTTCTGCCAAATTCTGGACGCATTGCTTGTTGAGTGGCAGAACTCAACACCACGCTTTGCCTCAACACCAGAGTGAAGAAATGGATATATAAATTTAAGTAAATATTTACAACCAGTCAATTTACAGTCACACTTTGTGCCCCTGCGCCACGACTGGCGTCATAATCCTCATTTCTTTTTAATTTTTTTATAATATATTTTTGAAAAAAAAACAACTATATTTATTTCATAGCAATAGACTAAAAATAGATATATATACTTAAGTTGTAAGTGCAATTAGCATCAATTACGTGTAGTGTTAAATATTTCAATGCCTTTATTCAATTACTCTAATCTCTTGAATATATCTTAACTGTAATTTGTCTTATTTTAATAAAGTGTTAAGTATATAAATTAAAAAAAAAACTACAGCATTTCCCCGCATAGCAGGCAAAGTTCCACTTTGTGATATTGCATGTTGAATAGCTGAACTCAAACTGCGCTTCGTGTACCCACCCGTGGGGGGAAATGGAAATAAATTAATCATAATCATTTTTTTTAAACATTTTTAAAGTGTTAACACACACTTAGGAAAGATAAATACTTAATTAGAAAACGTATAAAAATTT
>DWAN01000846.1:0-20500 GCA_018230445.1 Heliconius hewitsoni
TGCCTTCAGAATTCGGCAGAAAGTGGGGAACGTAGTGTCTTAACACTAGGTTCCCCTTGCCTACCCTGCTGTGTGCGGGATACAGCATGTAGCTCATTAAGTTTCCACTGACTACTATGTTACAGCGCGAAGCTAAAAAAGTTATGATTTCTATATTTAAGACAATTTTCTCGTTAGATTCGCGTCACCCGAAATAATGTACCAGTATGGGCTTCTATTAGAAGACTATGAAGGAAACGGGGAATTCGTCAACGACTGCATCTTCACGTTAATGCATCACGTAGGCGGCGAGCTCGGCTCCCTTATATCCCTCTTTCAACCAAAGATATTAAAAATATTTACTTCTATATGGAAATCAGAGTTTGAAATATGTGATGTAGGTATATTTTTCTATGATTATAACGCTCGTTTGTTATAATAGCTAGTGGCGGATTGATGACTAGAGCCCGGGACAGCAAATTTGCGGGCTATATTTATTTCTACTAAATTAATAGAAATTAAAAATATTTTTGCACATGACGGTGTTCTGACGTCTTACAAAAATAGCACATATATGTAACTAGCATACATTATGTTGCCATGTTAATTGAAACTTAATCAAGTTTCGATTTGCTCAGAAATGTATAAAAAAAAGATTTGGCGGTACGGGAAATTTTACGGGTTGCAACAATATTTTTGGATAATTTACAGCTTACAAATAAACCGCCACTGTCTAAGATTAATATATAATTTATTCTAATTTCTGTGCTCATTTTGGTTATAATAATGAATAATTTGCAGGATTGGTCTGACTTGATAGAATATGTGATAAACACGTTCATAAAGAAGCCATACAAGTTACAAAATTCAGCGGAACTGACCTTAGACGCGGAGATGTTCGAAGACGATAAAATGCTCAAAGAGATACTCGATACTGCCGATGGAGCAGAACAGTCCATCGTCGAGAAAAAGAAGTCAAATTCTGTCAGTGGAAAAAGTGTTCATAGGTATGTGACGTGATGGTAATGGTGCTCATATTTACACAATATGTATGTTTTAATCAACGTATTTGCCTTTTTTTGCGTTACTCCTTTATATAGCAGCGTAGGCAGAGGGAACCTTTTTTTTCGAGACATTGAGCAGCGGGACTAGTTGACTCTTACTATATCGGGGAAATTAAATAATGAAATTCTCCGAGCAGGAATTGAACCCAAAATCGTCGCGTTTATAGTCAAACCTTTTTCCTATTGCGCCACGGCATCTATATAATTCCAAAATTTTTTAACTTCCGATATTATTGAGGGTCTTTGAACGATTAGAACAATACTTATTAAATATGTTGTGTTAACTTCTCAATCTGCACTTAACATAATTTTGTTTATTTCTTACAACATTTATTGTGTCTCTTTCAATATTTCAAAAGTGCAACTACGTATTATTGCTTCAAATGAATCAGTTCCTGCAAAAAAATTTTTTTAAAAGGTGGACCGAAGATGAACTGTCGCTGTTAAGTTGGAACTACATGCAATGCAATAGCTCAGCAGACGTCATTGGAGATATAGTGAAGCTATTCAAAGAAGATGACATTATCAAGAGTCGCCAGTCCGTCGTAAAGGAACTTTACAATCAATTTATCATAAACAAAGAGGAATATGATCGTCTATCAAAAATGGAAAATGAAAAGAACTCTGAAGCCGTACAAGAGAGTAAAGAGGCCAGAGAGGATGAAATCGGGAAGCTGTGCGAACAGCTCGGGCAAGATGGAAAAGTTAAGTTTCTAGACTGGGTCCAAACGGTTCTGTTGGAGACTTGTTTTGCTAAAATATATTTGCAAAAAACCGCGTCCAATACATTCAGACATACGACAATGACATTGTTCGATAAACATAAGCACATGTTCGAGACATTTTTGAAGAAACCCACCGATATGCCGGTTATGTCGCCAGTGTCGTATCATTCATTGCGTAAGTTCATTTTAATTGTGTTTTAAACAAAATTATAAATTAAATGCAATTTATTTATTGCTAATTTAGAAACTGAAAATATATGTGATTTTTAGTATTAAACCAGTCGGTGCCATTGGTGCCGTGGAATTGTCAACAAGCATCTATTTGTAAGGATTTGAAATTCTTACAACTTTTACACAAACTCGGATTTCATATGCCAGTGGATACGGGCAAAGTCTTTATAAGGATACCACACTTTTGGACGCCAGATTTTTTATACGAAGTGGCTGGAAAAATATCTCCTATTGATGTTTGTAAGTACTATATGTTGACATGTTACAATAATTATTCATTATCTTTATAAATATTAAGAATATAAAAATAAAATTATTTAGAAAATGTTACATACATAAATATGTTAGTTATTCAAATAACTAGTTACTATATAATAATTTATTTGTCTACAATACTTTATAAATATTACATTAGACATTTTATTTTAGACTTTTGTCTTTTCGATAAAAAATACCGATGATCTATTCTAAGCGTTTGTTGCCTCTTATTTAACTTTAACTTAATTTTTGCGTGATGATAGGCGGAGAGATAGAAGATGATACATCATCGTCCCATCATCACCCATCATCACCCATCATACTATATTACGACTTTTTAAAACTTTATGTATGTGCGATGTATTGAAAATTGGACGGCGAGTCCGAAATATAGTGCCTTTACTCTAGTTTCTAGGAAGATGAGGATTTAGACACATCATTCCCTTTTCATACCATGCTATAAGCGGGATACAGCGTGAAGCTCAAAACAAGTATACATATAAAGAAAACAAATGTTTAATTATTGTGTACATTAATATAATTAAATTAATTTTAGCTAAGCTTAAATTCTCCCTAAGCGACATATCTCAGTCAAGTGTAGATATTTCGGCTCAGAACACATTCCTGCTACCAGAACTGTCTAAGGACGCCACACTGACGCCTACATCTGACAATTTCTATCAAATACATAATAAGAAACAAAAACACCTCGCCACCATTGTTAACTTTACGCCTATGTAAGTTAGAAACAGAGTTGTGCTATTTTTTTAATTGCAATTGGCAATTAAATATTATCAATTGATTATTTGTCTGTGCGGAAATTACAATTTCCAATTGTTTATGTGCGTATCTGTATGTCTGTCTGTAGCATCGTAGCACCCAAACGGATGAACCGATTTTTATTTAGTTTTTTCTTTGAGTGGTGACTAAATCGAGAGTGTTCTTAGATATGTTTCTAGAAAGTAAGCTCATCCGTTTGAAGATTATATCAGCTAATTTGTAGATGCTTGTTACTTTTTAGATATTTTTGTGTTATTGGTGTTTAATTATGACTTATGTTTCTATATAATAATTAATGCAAATGTTTCTATATTATATATTTACTAAATTATATGAGAACCGAGTAATAAAAAACTACATCTTACATGTAAATTTTTTGTGTTGTCAACCTTTGCTACTTATTAATTTATAAAAAATATATCTGTGTATTGATTTAATAAATACTAATAATTGTTAGGCCTGGTTCGTCATTTTCGACAATCGACGACGATGTCAACAAGCCTAGCTGGTTAGAAGTAGTTCAAAAATCACAAGACTACAAAATCACGCTGGATCTAGGAAAGTACGTATTAATTTCCATATATTGAATATACTAAGGGAAACAGGTCTAAACCACTGCAAGGTTTGGGCCTGTGTAGAAAATATAGAAAATTTAAATTGTAAAAGTATAGAATTTATAGTCATTTTAATTTAATTAGTATGCAGAACAATCGTATAATAACTTCGTATAATAACTTCGAAATCTATTTTGCTTATTTTATTTTAAAATGTAATACAGATCCATAATTGCTGAAGAAAATTCTTCGGTGTTAAGTAATGAGAAACCGATACTGCCTATTTTACCGCAAGTGTCGATCCCGTCTGCCCCCTCGCTCCTGTTGCCAACGATTATGAGCGTAAAACAGGAACCTACGGCCTTCACTATAAACCAAGCTGAATCAGAATACTATAATAACAGGTTTGTCTTCATTTAATTTTTTTTAGCTTCTAGTACTATATTTTAGCCGCATATTAACTCGCATAGATATTATAATCTGTAAAGGAGACGGAAAATCTTGGGCCCAAAATGTAAAGAGTTGATATATGGTCTAAAATATTGATAATATTTTTCAATTTCAGTATACCAAAAATCAGCTCAATTGAGTATCTGGAAGCGGAGATGAATAAAAAAATTGTAGATTCCTAATCGATATAAATAATTGATTACAGTCTACAAAAATAAAATATTTTTTAATTTTAATTAAGTCTAAATAATTTAACGCACTTATTGGTGCATATTATTACGGTATAAACAAAGAAAATATCAATTAATTGCTGAAAAAAAATCCATTTGAATTGATAAATCAATCATATTTTAAATGATAAATGTGACAGCTGATTGACATTGACACTTTATCTAATGATTTTATATTTTCAACGACAGCTGTTTTTTTATGGATTTTTTCTCAAGAATACTAGGTTTATTTTCATATAAGATATGTTTATATTTGTCTCGACTGTGTCAAGAGCAAAACCATAATATATCATAGCGAAAAATAATGCTTTATTTAGATAAAAAAAACAGATTATATATAATTGCACATAAATTGTACACCTTTTTCTTCAGTTTTACGCTGTATGCCGCACACACCAGGATAAGCAGAGGGAATCTATAGTTAAGATACTTCGTTCGCCAATTTCCGGCCAATTCTAGAGGTATTGCGTGAGTGGCGGTTCTCAACACCGCACTTTGCCTCGACACCAGAGGGAAGAAATGAAAATATTAAATATTTATTTTCTTGAGTGGGCATCGAAGTTACAAGCAGTCGCGTTTACAGCCACACACTGCCTATAAATTAAATTAAAAATTTAATAAAATATGTAGCCACTGCCAGACGAATCTGATAATATTATGCAGTGAACAAGATTTGCCAAACGTTTCACAAATTAGATTGATATTTCTTTCAATAATTTAAGGTATACATAAAATGAAAGTGTCGATACGTAGTAGTGTCAAATCATACATTCACTTAGCTTAGTAAGTAGAACATCGAGATCGCGATTAATCGCTTTATGTAAGACAGGGGTTTCCAACTTTTAAATAATCTTAGTCGGGGACCACTTTTATATCATTGTTTTTAACAGAAACCAAAATAAGATTAAACAATTAATTAATGTGAACTAAACTTTAATAATAAAAGTGTGGCAACTAACATAGAAAATATTTTAACAATTTCAATACTTTAAGCAACAATACCTTTCTGCTACAGATGGCCAAAAAATTAGTTTTTTTTTCTATTAGTATTGATACATGTAAGACTGGAAAGCCTATCCTCCAAATTAAAAATCATTCGCGGACCGAATGATTAGGTATCTGGGGACCACTGATTGGAAATTATTGATATTGCAGTAGGATGTTTATACAACAGGTGCATGTCCCCGACCGGACACGGAACAAGTAGCGCTCTTCCTCTATTTGTGCTCATTTTGTTGACCTTGTTTCTTATTTTAATACATTGTATTCATTCCTATTTGGCTTTTTCTGTTGTTTTTATTAGGTTGCGAGGAAAAAAAATGTTTTAGTAGTTTAATTTTTTTTTGTATTGGGGAATACTATCAATGTAATTTAATAATATTTAATATATTTATACAGTGATGCATCTTGATGTGCTATAAATCCATCATTTATACTATTAATAAAAAGTTATAAACTTTAGGAATAATTTATTAATTTTGCTAATTTATAATTATTTTTATATGTAATAAAGAGTAGTAACATTTTTAAAAATATTTTCAACTATTAGTTGACTCCGTTCTCTACTTTCTGTCCGAATTCGGTGTATTGCGAATCGACTGGCGTATCTTTGTCTTTCCAGAGCGGGTAAATGAAAATAATTTAAATTTCATAAGTGGAATCCGCAACCATCGCGCTAGTAATCTAACGCAGCCAGCGTTAGATTACTAGCGCGATGGTTGCGCACTGCACTCCGAGACAAACATAAATGTTGCTTTCAAATTTCTTATACTTCCTTCCCACAACACATTGTATTTGAGAAAGATCATTTTATATTAAATAATAAAATTGTTACCCAGCGTGTGCGAGACGGCTTCTGTGGCGTCAGACCTCACGCGCATGTACGTGTCGGACGAGGACGAGAAGCCCGAGCTCGTGCGGCCGAGGGAACCCCGCGACGAAAGCGCGGGGAAACGTCCGCGAGTTCAATTCTCGCCGTCCTTCTAGAACATTCTACATGCGACTAAAGTGCAAAGGGACACCCGCGAGTTCAGTTCTCGCCGCCTTTTTGGAACATTCTACACGCCACTAAAGTAAAGAGGAACACCCACATGTGAACTTCTCATCGTCCTTCTAGAACATTCTACATGCGACTAAAGTGCAAGCAAACACCCGCAAGTGCCGTTCTCATCGTCCTACTAGTAGATTCTACACGCTGACGCTATCAACGCCATGATTGTATGTTTAGTTTCTTCTTACCATGTTTTTTATAACAATACTTTAATTTATCTCATTTATTTTTTCTGAACCGCGTTATAGCTATAATAACACTTTTTGTGATTAATATTACATAAATAACGGTTTTATGTTTTGAGGCTCACGCTTGCCGCATAGCTAGGTGAGCAGAGATCACTCTGTTTAAGACCTTTCTTTGCCCCCTTTACACTTAATTTTCAAGACATAGTGATGGAACTCATCGCGGCGTTGCCGGTCTGTTTCCTTCGTATGTCTTTTTGCCAGGACAAAGATCTAAAAACAAAACATTCCCCTGAAATCCAACACAACCGTCACGTTGTTTACAATCTATAGATGTTCTGCTGATTCGAGCGAGCGACGGTCCTAGTGTATATTATATTATACAGGTGTAACGCGATCGACGGATCGACGGTTGTCTGTGGGTAGGGGACCGTAGTACCTACTCATTTCACCACCATATATGTTAGCCGATTTTCAATGGTTAAAAAATTGGATTCTTGAAGAAAATTGATCATTGATTAAGAATAAACACTAAAAGTTTCATTGGGATATAAACTAAAGTAAATGGATTAGAAAAATGTAAATATGTAAAAAAATATAAAATAAAATATAAATATTGTCAATTCTCGTAACATTTTTTAACATGTTGTAATGAAACTTTTAGAGATTGTTCTATACTATCACTAGTTATTTTTAAAAATACTTCTGGAAATAAATCACGAGTATTTTTTTTACGCTACAGTCCTTGAAATTTATTCAAAAATGTATAAGCCGATAGTTTTGTTATATTACATTATACAAAAAGCCTACTATAAAGCTATATTTAGAAAAAAAATCACGAACGCAGACGCAACAGTGGAGCTGTATTTACCAATTTTCTTCAAAAATCCTATTTTTTTTCCAAAAAATAAAAATTTTCAAATATCTGCCGAACTATTGAAGATCGGCTAACGTACATGGTGGTGAAATGGATAGGTACAGAGGTCCTCCACCCATAAACAACCATTGATCCGTCAATTACGTTATACTCTGTATATTATATATTGGCATGGTACATTAAAATTGTCGGTAATACATATAGTAGTACTATGGAGAACATAATATGCTAAAATTTGTTTGTAAACTACCTAATGATAAATATATGTATTCTTATTTATAATCGTGTTGAAATATTTTTATTGTAATCATACGACTTTTCGTCGTGGAGTCTATAGTTAAACGTATAATAAACACTTTTGTGTTATATTGTCGATAAAAATAATTTTACAAATTTTATAACAAATTTATTGAAATTTATTAAGTTAATGATAGTATAAACAATTACTAAACAAAGTAATTTAATATAAAAAATATGCTTATATATATAGGTATAATACGCTTAAAATCATACTTGATGTCTACAATTCCATCACGAGAAATTTGAAATTATATTTTTCATAAGTATTAATTAATCTAATATTAATTAATCTAATAAGTATTTATAATTCTGTACACTAAAAAAGCTATTGCTCTTTATAAATGACTTCCGTGGGTAATAGGGCTGCCAACATTTTATAAAAAAATCTATAGTATACATTACACAACACATTAACTCTTAATAAATTATGCCATTATAAATGACTACTCTATTTTGATCCAACAGTATGTAGTAGAACGACTTGAAATACTATATATTGCGTTTGCAATACAGTTGGCAACCCTAATGAGTAACCAGGATTATGTATTAGGGATGTAGGGTTTGACACTAAAAGTGCGATAAACAGGATTTTGTGATACATAGGACTATTGTTTAAAAATAAATAATATGATTACAAATGTATTGAAATACGTATTTTTAAAATGTTCAGAGACGTATCATATTTGACACTATCTTTATATTTACGTAGATATCCTAGTTTACATTTTAATGAAACAAATTAATTAAGTATTGTTCTAAGTAGTCTATGTTGTTGCATGTTTTATAAATGTTTAGATAAAATGTTTGAACCTTGAAACCATTAGAAGTGATTTTAACAATACATTACAATCTTACACATACAATAGGTGATTTACTTTCAATCTCATATACTGATATTGCGTACAAATTATATAAGAATGATCTATAGTAGTTTTTAATCTAAACATGAATATTTCTTTCTTTTCACTTTTTTCTTTGTCTTAGGTTAATATTATAAGATTTTTGGTAGGTGCAAACTATATATGTGTATCTTCTATAAGTTTAATTACAGTTACACTAGTGACCAATGTAATAATCATAGATTTTTTTTTTATTGAATTTAAATTAGTTTAAGAAAAATATAATGTGGTGATTGTTTTTTTTGTTTAATTGACTATAAAATCTCAAAATAATTACAAAGAGAATAATAGATATATGAATAAGGTACAATATCTACCTTGGCCGAGTTTGTTCCGTAATTAGCATAACTCTAAAAGTGGATAATAGATAATAAATAAACATATTTAAGGAATAAAGACGTTTTATTTTATTAAAAATAATAATTTATGTCAAAATGAATAATATTAAAAGTACTTACACATCTAATAACAACCTCAACAAACAACAACAATTGATAACATTCACAGACACGAAGCTATTCAATATTTCCAGTCTTTCCTAGGCCGGAGAAACCTTAAAATACTGGATTAGTTTACAATATGATAATATGCAATGAACTGTAAAAAAGTTTATATAATAGGAATATTTCTTTTGCTGAATAAAATGAAGTCACTATTTTGCTACAAATATTGTAATGCAAATGATATTTCAGGTACTAGAACTTATAAATTTTATCGATTTGCTAAGCCGTTAGTGAAAGTTATTGGGATGTCCAACATTTCCATTTGCATTTATCTTGTTCCAATAATTCTGAATCGCTTGGTCATAGTTTTTTGATTCAAAAGAATTATGCCCATCTTGATCAGCAGGAAAGCCATTATAATCTTGTGGTGCTTGTCCGTAAAATGCCCCTGACGATCCTTGTGAGTTATAATCTCCACTCGGAGCGCCATAAGTGTTTTCGCTGTTACCTTGTCCTTCAAACGATTGACTTCCTGAATCATCGTACGAGTCGGAAGATGGAGCATCATGTTGTTCTTCTTGCACTTGATATGAATTACCATCTTGCTGCCGGTCTTGGAATTGGTGCCCGTGTCCTACGTCAAGGGCTTCGTGACCATGACCGTGTACGTGAGATACTGGTACTTTGATAATTTGTGGCACTGGCACTGGGTATGGCTTGTTTACGTGAACAGGATATGGCACCTTTTCCACAACCTTTACAGGATAAGGCACAGGAACCTTGACTGCAATAGTTTTAGTTATTTTGATCACTTTAACCGGAGTTTCCGGTATTTCAACATGTTCTCCAAGATTCTGAAGTTCTGTCTCATATCCTTCTACGGGTATTGTATGGGAATGATGGGAAAGATGGGAGGCGACGCAGATGGCAATACAGCATAATAATATAATCGATTTCTGTAAAAAACAATATAGTGATAAATATTTCATACTTATTTAAACGAAAGTAAGTCTTTGTTAACATAGTATACATAAAGTTTATGTAAGGTTATTCAGAATGCTTTATTTTTTAAATCTGAAGTTACAAAACGGAAATAAGTCTTACATAAGAAATTATGTAATGTACTCATTTCCTCGTAAAAACAGTTAGATATAGTCGACGACGTCTCCGACGCAATCTAAAACAAAAAAAATACTAACCGGTATCTCCATTGTGCTACGAGTGAGTGTAAGCTCCAAGGTGCAGTTAGAACTATCGTAAAACAAGTGTACTGAGCTGCTTTATATAGCACCTTCTCTCAACAGAGAGGTTCTCTCGACTATTACTTTCTTTAGCATTCGCTTGAAATCAGTGTTCATTTTAATGTTAGATCGGCTAGGTAGATCAGTTGTTGAACAGTACATACCTTAATAAATATATCTCATTTTTCCTTTTTCACTACGTAACTTTTATAAATGAACGCAGCCTAATGTGCATTAAAAAACTTATAATTATATAATATTAAAAAAATATTAACTTATCTTTTTTTTATCTTAGTGTCATTAAAGGATAGAATACTAAATATACGCGAAATAATAGACCTAAATAAATGTACCCCTTATTATTAGACGATACACTAGGTACCTATTATATAATTTAAAAGACAACTTTCACTCAGGATGTTGAACTTTAAACATTTTGATCCCTATAAAACACGCAATGTCTCAAAAAATTCGGGAAATCGGGGAACGGAGTGTCTTAACACTAGATTCTCTCCGCCTACCCTGATGTACACGGGATACGGTGTGAAGCTGATTTTTGCTCAAGTAAATTCTTCAAAATTTTACAAGTTAGCAAATACTAATGTTGGTAATAAAAAATGAATGTTAACGACAATAGTTGTTTAAATAAATAATAATGGATAATGTAGATGTCCTTCGTATTGACTATCTCATAATATCATTGAACGAACTGAACACATTTCATGAAATGACCAAAAATCATTAATTCAGGAAAAAAAATTACGTAAGTACCTAAGGAGAAATTTGACATAATGATAATATGTATATTAAAAATACTAAGTCTGTAGAGAATTAGTTAAATTAAAAAAGTTTAACATAAACAAAAATATCCATGCAACTGATAATTATTATATTTTTTGATGTTAGGTTTTTTATACTTTCCTGCTCATAGTCCACCAGGTCGTTAAAGTTGACTTAATACACTCGAGTCTATAACGTGCCTAGCCGTGCTGTTCTGTCCACCTTGAAGTTTTAGGAGGTATTCAATGAGGCTATAATTTCCTTTTTTACGTTTAGTCCGCAAATAAAAATTAGCTTAACGTAAAATAGAACATAATATTATAGCCTGCGCGTGATAAAATAGCGTAATAAATAAATATTTGTTCACTTCTCAGAATGTACTGAAACATATTTTTTATTATTTATTATACGTAATACCCGGGGTATTACAAAAAACCGAACAAGCGCGAATCGAGCTCGCCCACCGAGGGTTCCATACAAAAATTGGAGGTCTCGCTCTTTCTGAAATTCAAGCTTAGCCAGAGTTCTTTCATCTGATACCTCATTTGAACTAACGGCTTTTATATCCAATATTGTGAACTGAGCCAGTGAACTGAAGATACTAACGATAAAAATGATTCGTCATGTTCTGATATGTTTTCTTGCTTTTCAGTCCGCTAAATATTTATTTTATTTGTTTTTTGATACCAGTCGTGGCACAGGCAGGGGCAAAAGTGTGTGACTGTCAACGCGACTGCTTGTGGGTTCGATGTCCACTCGAGGAAATGAAATATAAATAATGAAAGGCAAAGCGCGGCATTCAGTTCTGCCACTCAACGCCTCCTCACCCCGCAAAAAGTTGGCAACGGAGTGTTATAACACTAGACAACAAAAGACATGCCACAACAAAAGATACAGCATGAAGCTGATTTATTTGCATTACTTAAGTAAATTTCAAAGGGACAATGACTCCTAATCGGATCAAAGGACTATTTTTAAAGATAAACAATTTCATGGCATACAATATTTGTCTTAACAAAATTTTATTTATAAAAAACTAGTTTGTTAGTAAACCGTAAAACTACTACTAAAAACTTTAGAGGAATCACTTAACACAAATCATGTAGGTGGAGATAGAAACCAAAGTTAAATGAAACAGACCATCAAAAACACTAAATGATTAAGTATAATACATTTTATTGAACAAATTTATAAAGAATATTTATTGCTTATACACTAGACTTTTAATCTATCAGATAGAACACGCACAATTGAGCCCGAACCGCCAATATTAAATGCTTTTTCATGCCATAACAAAAGGTGCCCACTAGATCCTTCTGAGGGATACTCAAAGCCTCTGTAAATATACTTCATGAGAATATCTATATCATCCAGCGAAAGAGTTCCAACAGCTTCTTCAATTTGGGCTGATTTTATTGCAAGTAATACTTTCAATGTTAAGCTTAATGCATTATCCTGAAAATAAATATTAAATTACTACTATGTTGCAAATAGCATATTCTTTTCCAGCAAATAAAATTGCTTAGAATGATTCATACTAAAAAAGTATATATTATTTTGTTTATTTAATTCTATGCATCAGCAGTAACTGAACTTTGGTTGAGTCAAGTTTTAATAAATATGCTGTACATGTTGGTTTGAAGTAAGAGGCTAGTTGTGGTGCAGAGGCACAAGCATGTGAAAACACGATAAGTTGTGGGTACAATTCCCACTAAAGGGAATGAATTATTTAATATTTTTATTAAATATTTTATTTCCTCTAATGTACAACATTGAGTTATGCCACTCAACATGCAACACCTCAAAAATTCAAATCAATCATCTCCTGTAAAACGGGGAATGGAAGTATCTCAATGGGAACAGATTGTCTTAACACTAGGTTCCCTCTGTCTATTTTCATATGCTGTGCTGCAGGAAGCCATAAAAAAAGAATATGAGTATGAAGAATGTAAGTAGTTTGAATAAGAACATTACTTGCAATATTTAATAGAAGGTAACATATAGGCTAGCCATAGGCCAAATTTGATAGTAAAAATGTTTACACGAATGGTCACAATGAGTACTGAAATGAGGAGAGTGCTAAGGAGTTATTTATTAAAGTAGTTTTTTATTAAACTTCTAATTAACATAACTTCAAAACATTTATTGTATTATATTAATGAATGGTGTATTCTCCATTAATGAGGACTACATAGTGGTGTAATTTATAATTTAATAGATACAAATAAATATGTAAAATGTTTTTGTTTCTTCAGTTATTATTGCTAATTATATTAAAAATACAATTAACTTACTTTTATTTGTTGATCAGAGGAACCCAAAGGTGCATTGCGTAACACATGCTTAAGGGCTTCAACATATCTGCCTGTATTAATTTATTAAGGAAAAAATATAATGTTGACTAAGTTGGTTATATGAATATAATTAAAATAAATTTTCAAGTTAAAATACAAGATGTTGATTATTGTGGTGCAATGTTACAATGTCTGTTTGTAAATCCTATATTGTTGATTTGCTCCTAACTTGGCAAATTAATTATTTGCACTTCTGAAAATTTCTCTTCAGAATGAGTTTCTCTACTCAACATGCAATATTATAATTTCAGACGCAGAGCCGGTTTCGACATTGTGTTCTCATGAACAGTAAGGTATTTTTCAGTTAATTATAATATGTAAGATTTTATATATTTTTTTAAACTCAAAGTGTACTTAATATTCAAACAACCAAAAGAGAATGGGAAAAATGTATTGTTTCACTCATTTGTTGTTTCCATATTTTACAAGGGTAAAACTTTGTGGTTGTGCTGAATGATTAAAACATTTTATCATAATAATTTCATGATTCATATAGTACTGTCATTGTCAAGTTATCGGACAACTAATATATTTTACAATATATTATTAAAGTACATGAAATAAAAGTATTAATTACGTTATTAAAAAGGATATTGGTTAAGAAATGCACAGACTTCTGCTTCATCAGGTCCGGTAGGCACAGATTGCACTGCGTCGTCTTCTTTAAAGTTATCTTCATTGTACTGATCAATATCAATTTTACGAAAAGCGGAGCTGGACGTGTTTTTAGCCATGTCTTTAAATGTTAATTCAATTAAAACTATTTTGAAATATCAAGTCTTAATAGCAGTTGATATCAAACAAACACAAAATAATAGTAATCGAAATGTCAAAATTGAAAATACTAAATAGTTAAATTTTACTGTTGAAGTTATTAAGTACAGGTTGCCAGAGCTAATATAGAAAAAACTACAGTACGGTTATTAATTAAACATTGAAAACAAAATTATTTAAACGCATGTTATTAGGTCGTTTTGGGCAATGGTGAGCTAGTTTTTAGAATCCTGTGTATTGAAGGGTCGTAAATCGTAATTACGGAATATTTTTCACATTTAAACAATACACTACACTATACTTTTTACCCTAATACAACTTGATAAGAACTATAAAAGTAATGAGTACTTATATTAGTTGTTAATGTGTTATTACTGACAATGACAATTATTAAGAGTAATGATGGTTATCATTACTCTGATCTGTCTAATCTCTAGTCTGAAGGAAAACTATGCTGTTACCAACAATGATATGTATGTTAGGAATTGAAACTAACATAAAATCATATAATAAAAACACGTAAAATAATGTTAATATTTCCAGTAATCGTGGGCTCATAAATACTTGGTAAGCACACAAACATAAAAAAGTATGATTGACTTATTCTTAGTGGAGCATCGTATTTAAGGTCATGTTATGGACATGCGAGCATTGAGGGTGCTGACCTGGGGATAGGCCAATATCTAGTCGTTAGCATAAGAGGTATGTTGTAATTCCAGGCAGCTGCGTAAGGTGTCCAAACCTGGAGTTGAGTTGAAACTTCACAGCTCTCAGCTTCACAGTTTCTTATTCGATAATTAAGAAGCTAGAAGTTTCTAGATCCACCGATCTGAGAGGAATAAAGAGAGTTCTTCCAACGATAGACACCTGTTAAACAGACAATGGAAATGTTGAAGTATAATCTACCAGTATTCTTAAGAATTATATGTTGAAAGCAGCGACAGAAGTATGTATGTGGTAAAATGAAACGAGGCTTCAGCAAAAAGCATGACGACTGTTGAGATGATGAACTGAAAGACACTGAAGAAAGAAAAGAGAAACCATATTTGGATCATAAGATTTCGTATATTTTTTTTTTATAAAAAAATAAGATGCAAAAGCTCCAAACGAAAGCACTGATAAAGATGAAGCACTGACAAAAATTCTGATAAAGGGTTAACGAACATCTTCCGGGAAAATAGAAAACATTTTTGGCGATATTTTAATGATTCCCAATGTTTATAATCTGCCATACACTTTGGAGCCGTGAGTGGAATTCACAAGGAGATGCATAAATGTAATTACGTTTTTGACTTAAGTACCAGCGAAACGCTGAGTTGGTGTTTCAGATGGCGAATTAATATGCAAGAAGTTGAGAGTGCCTTATGAAGATTAAAATTTAGTAAGCAGCGGAAGCAGATATACAACCACGACCACGCGCCTCGAACTTCTGTCTGTATGTGGATGTTCTGGTTTTTGTTCTGATGATAAAATTTATAGTAAAATATTATCAAGAAGAATTAAGCATAAACCCGAGAGGCTGCTACGGAAAGCTGGTCCTCCTTATGAGAATAAGGATCACGGGAAATGTTTTGGCACTAAGCTAACAAGTTTCTTGTGCACTTATCTAATTAGACAAGACGTTTGACATGATTGTAAGATATAAATATTGGGAGGCTGCCCAGGTATAATGTAAGCAAATTGTTGTAAAATCTTTGTATAGAGATCATTCAGCCTGTGTGCGAGGAGGAAATAGCATGTCACCTTGGTTTGATACCAAATATGGTAATATGGTAGTAAAAATCTCCCTGCAACCTCAAAGAATGCACACTGAAACTATCAATAAGGCTTTATAAAATAACGATGCTCTGGCTACTATCAGCTCTTAGGTACTGTAAAAGTTCGTAGTTTATAAGGATTTGCCTCGCCATACCCGTATAAACGCGGTATTATATTTGGCTATTAGTTTATTTGTCTATATTTTATATTTTTTGTTCAGCCAACATTCATTTGAAATGTCAATTGTCTTTACTGTCCAATATTTCACTTTTCTTTTTATCTACATATTGGCCTAAAATATTTTTTTGTTACTGTGTAAATACATGTTGTAATATCGACGATTAATTCTTTTCGTGTAGACTACGACACTGTTGTATAATATCTAAAACGTTGTTTTTTTTGTAGCATTAAAGTTAAATTTATTTGTTGGACATAATGACAATGGGTGATGAATTACCTGTCACTTCTTTAGTTTTACCTGTTTTAATACGTCCTGTTTTAACACAGGTACTTATTAATATAAAATACTATCTAATTTTTATATCAAATTTGTATAAAATTAGATTAAAAGTAGAAGTGATATAAGAAAATCGCGTATGATTTTGTTATTGACGTTGTTAATTAAGGTGTGGTAATAGTGCTTGAGATCAATTAATCGTAAACCTTAATATATATTTCAGTTAGAGAAATATGATTTGGGTGCTTCTCAAACTTTGCGAGCTGCACTTACAAAGGCGGAAGCAGCTATTCCAGGTCTCAATTATGACTTGGTTGCTGGCATCATGAGAAGAGCAGATATTCCTGTTAATATGAATGAGAGTTTACTTCGTTTACAAGGAACATTGACAGAAACCGAATGTATGTAAAGTGTAACTGTAATTTGCTTAAAGAAACAAATATCCTTCCTAACTATTGCTTGCTTGTTAAACTTGAATATCTCTTTTTCTTTTGTATACAATATGTATGTAATAGAAAAAAAGATATTGGATGCAAATATGTTTTTAATTTTATAATTAATAATAGGTGCTGACTTGAGGTTAAATAGATCAGAAGAAGCATTCCAAGAATTGAATAAGAAATCCACAGCTTTAAAAAAGATATTAAGCAGAATCCCTGATGAAATTACTGACAGAAAAACTTTCCTTGAAACAATCAAGTAAGTCAGTAATCAAGAGATAAAATTATACATAATTTATTTAGTGGGGTAGACAGAGGAAGCATAGTGTTAAGACACTCACATTCCCAAATGATGCCTATATTTGCGAGACATTGAGTGTTAACTGATGAATTTCAATGCAGTGCTTTTTTTACCAATAGAAGAAATAATAGTAACTTATTCCCCCCAAGAGGAAATCAAACCCATTGAATTTACAATCAAACACTGTTGCTGCACTGCATTTTGTATTACTTTTATTTGGTTATGTCACAATGGCCTCCAGTAATTGTAGCACAGTGTGTGATAATTGTGGTACAGTGGAACAGTCATCTCCACTCAAGGGCATGGTTGTTATTTGCATGTTCCTTTAAAGCAAAATGTGACATTGAGTTACCATTCAATTACTTGAATTTGTATTGTAGGCGCAGAACTATTTGTCTATCTTTTACTAAAACTATTTTTCTATTTTAAAGAGAAATAGCATCAGCTATAAAGAAGTTGTTGGATGCAGTTAATGAAGTGTCAACATATACCCCCGGTCCAGGGAAACAAGCTTTGGAACAAAGAAAAAGAGAATTTGTTAAATATTCCAAGAGATTTTCTAATACTCTAAAGGAATATTTTAAAGAAGGCCAGTAAGTAGTTAATGTTTTTTTTTTTTTTTTAGTTTACAGTTGTATCATGTACTCAGCAGGTACATGGAGAGGGAATTTAGTGTTATTTTATTATTTATATATTTTATGATATTTTATTCCCCACTTTCTGCCCAATTTTTGTGACATTGTGTGTTGAGTGGTAGAACTCAATGCCATGCTTTGTCTTGTTACAAGAGTGAGGAAATGAGAACAAATCAATCTCCAAAATGGTAATCAAACCCACAATTGTAATGTTTATAGTTACATTCTGTACAGTTTTTTCATATCTGATATGAACTTGGCTTTCTTATTTTAAATGCTGTTTAAAGATATTATCCATTATATTTTGGCATGCATGAGTAGTCTTTGTAAAATTTGGTTGTTAAAAAAAGTTTTTGATTATATTGATACATTATACATTTATTTATTTATTTTGATATATATTTTTATTTGAAATTATTGTTCAAAAATATTAAGATTGAGTTATTCAGTTTGCAACACAGCATTTATGGTTTTTTAGTTCTTAATTCTAGTAAAAATTGATTTAAACATTCAAAAACATAAACTTAATGTGTAAAAGTGTCAATTTGAAGTTGAAAACGTTTTTAATTAAAAAGTAGTTTAAAAATGTATTTTTTATATTATTTTTATTCTCTTCCAGGGCTAATGCTGTATTTGTGAGCGCTCTATACCTCATTTACCAGACCAATCAAATTCTATATACTGTGAAGAATAAATCAGAATAAAGTTTTATAGAATATTTGACAATAGTTCATGTTATATATTATGTATATTGATATATGTTAGTTTTATGAAAATTATAGTTGCCTATATATTTAATATTTAGTTTCTTTTTGATTTCATCTGAGTTTCTTAATACTAGGTTCCCTCTGTCTAACTTGCTAAATTCAGCAGAAGCGTGAAGCTGACAAAAAAAACTGATTTAGAAACCACTAGCAATTTTTGAAAATATATTTGTTTATGGTTCCAATGGATTTAGTTTTGAGGTATTATATGTAACGTAAATAATTTAAATATAATGTAAATTAATTAACACTGTTTTTACTGTGTATTCATTGTTATGTTGAGCGGATGCTTTGTAAGGGCTAAAGTATATAAGTTTAATTTAATTATAGTCATAAATAATATATGAAAAACAGAGTTTATACAAAATAATTAAGTTTATATAAACAATAAATATATTATTTTTATTCATGCTTATGTTTATTATAATTTTTCAACCACACATTTAGCTTTATTTCATAATTTAAGAGTTGTTTTATTTTAATTAATAATATACGAGAGAGACGAGATTTAGGAATGTAAATACTATTGCCATCATTGCATTGTGGCAGGTTGAAGAAGATCCATTGATTCTTTGCCTGTTCGTGTTCCACTATTGTGTCAGAAATTAAATTGGAATTATGGATTATTCTAAAATAAAAAGTTGGATTATACTAAAATAAATAGATGTTGTAGATTCCATGTTTATCTTCAAAATTTATTATTTACTTGCTTATACACTTTATACATAATGATGAAATGATTGTAATATTACAGCATTATACTTCAGAAGAACAAATGGGACATTTTTAGATTACGGACGACATTCTGTCAGTCTGTCTGTCTATCTGTCAAAATCCTTTTTCTCAACAATACATCGAGATAAAATGAAATTATATCATATATACAGACGAGTCTGCAGGAAAGTTAATAAACGTTATGCCACATATATTATGCATAAATGCTGCATATTATGACGTTTGGAGCTTAATGAAAGCTTAGAGGATACTTCTCGTTAACCTACAATAATGAAATTTAGCAAGAAGTAAAAAACTTACAGTACAAATTAAAAAAAAAAAAAAATGGAAATTTATAAAATAACATTAGGCAGGTATAAACTTTTAAATTTTTATTTGTAGTTTATTATATACAACATCCCGTTGTGGCGCAGGGTTAGTGCCCCTTGTGCATGTGATAGGTTTTTGGTTTGAATTTCACTTGAGGAAATGCCATATTTAAAATTTCCATTTTTTTCGCTCTGGTAACGATTCAAAGCGCGGCGTTGATCGCCGCTCAACATGCAATATGTCCAGACTGTCTTAATGGAAATGGAGTGGTTACCAAGTTTCCAGGTTCTGTCTGCTATGTGCGGATGCAGCGTGAAGATAAAAAATGCATGTCCTTGGATACTTAAAATTGTGAAATTTCTAAGTATATTTTCCCTAATTAAATACGGAACCTTAGGTGTGTGACATGGTACCGATGCTCGGAACATCATTATAAAAGAAATGTTCAAAGAATGCCATCCATTTAACATAGAAAAACATAAACTAGAATAGTATTTGGCGCCTTGCAATGCACTAATAAATCATGATACAATCTAGTTGAAAACATTTCTTACAAAATACCTATTGTAGATTATGCTGGTTTCCCTATGCCATAAATATCTCTAAGGGAAGACGTGATTCACGACATGGGCTGGGATGGTGTTTCAGGAGTGGGCCAAGAGGGCCAATTTCCAGAACAGATTCTAATTACATATTGGGTGCTATACTCGTTGGCGATCATTTCTCAATTAAAAACGTTAGGTAATCTTCTCTTCTTCTTCCTGGCATTAATCCCAGCTATTTTCCAGGGTCTGCTTTCCTACTCAACCTACTCCACTTTGCACGGTCTTTAGAGTCCTCGGTGGTTAGACCATTGGCTCTCATGTCCTGTTTCACGACATCCAACCAGCGCTTCCTTGGGCGTCCGAGAGGTCTCACTCCAGGGAC
>DWAN01000847.1:0-20490 GCA_018230445.1 Heliconius hewitsoni
ATATATATATATATATATATATATATATATATATATATATATATATATGTTTTTGTTTTGTTGAAGACATTTATTAATTTAATAGAAACCAATACAATGATTTTAATTTTTTTGTCTGTGAATTTGTTCAAGATATACGGACAACGAGACGATTTTTTGATTAAAAGAATTTCGTTAATTAAACATCTCGTCTCCAAAGTCACATCGTTAAGCTTACAAGTCTCCGCTTTAGACTTATCCGCACACGTCCGCTATAGTGGATTCCGGATTATTTTAATATGAGATTTACAATGTCGTTCCACTCAAAAGTTATTCAATAATAAATATCATTCAAATATAAGTACATAGTTATATCCAAACTAGTAACTACAGTCAAATTTGAACTGCAGAGGCGCTTTTGTGGCGATATGAATAGGTAGGCAGTAAAGTTTGATTAACCAGACCACTCCACGCTAAAACCGTCCTAGGCATTGTAAAGTTCCCAAATTGAGAGTTTGACGTGTGTCAACCGCCACGCGTCATAGGTTTTTTTTTTTGGGAACCCGATTTCCAACTAAAATGCAGTCGGTCCGTTGTGATTTAGTTTCGTGTTGTGATTTTTCGTGCACAAAAACTGATAACAGCATCGCATATGCTATTGTGTATTTCGGAATGTACTAAATTCAGACGAGCTGTCCAAATGTTTAAAAAATTAAATTTGATTTTTCGTTTTTCGTTTCCATCTTTTGTTTCATTTTATTTAAAAACTAGATTATGCTTTAGCAAATGAAAAATATTATTATTTTAGTATGAGGCTCCATTCAAAACACAGTAAATTCAATAAGAGACAGTCGTGGCACAGGGGCACACACACTTGCGACTGTAACGCGACGGTTGTGGGTTCGATTCGAACTGTGGGGAAATTAAGTATTATTTATTAATATTTTCATGTCTTCACTTTAGTAACAAGATAAAAAAGTGGTAAACGGAGTGTCTTAATACTAGATTCCCTCTGTCTATCCTGCTATGCGGGATACAGCGTGAAGCTGAAGAAAAAAAAACAATATGAACATATTTTAAATTCATACACAAATGTTTCACAAAACGCTCACACGACACATCCACACTCACATTTGTACTGAGCTATCATTTTTCACACCCTAATCCAAAGACGGGGCTCGTCAAAGGGAGCGCTTATCGAGGGTCCTAATTTATTTCCTCGGGATTTCATCCTGATATTGTCATAGGTGTGTCATCCTGCCGACATTTCTGGAAAAAGCGAAAAAAGCGAAAGCGTATATTGAACGTATTATTCCTACAAAATTTGCTACATTTGCTACGGAACGAGATGAAGGTAATGTGGGGAATTACGCTCGTCATCATTTTTTTATATCAAAACTTTCTTTAGATTATGTTCATATAGAGGCTGTTTTTGTTAGTATTATTTCAATAAAAAGGTATCTTGTAGTGGTTTTATACATATACTTCAACATTCACTTCTTATTTATTTATTGAGACTATAACACATAAGGGTTATTTTTGTTAGTATAATGCAAACTAAAAGTATCTTGTAAAGATTTTGTTAGAAATTTCACAACTATCTATCTATTTATTTACTCAGATTATAAGCAGATTGGCAAAGCTAAATTTCAAAATATTATATTTTAAAAAAGTCTTCTTCACGCTGTATTCTGTACATTGCGAGCAGGCTTACCTAGTGTTAAGACACTCCATTCCCCATTTTCCGCAGAATTCTGGAGGTAGAACAACTTGAGTGGTGAAACTCATCGCCGCTCTTTGTCTCAACACCAGAGTGGGGATCGAACCCACTACCAGTCGCGTGTACAGTCACATACTTGTGCTCCTGGCCACGACTGGCCTCAGTAATAATGTTATATCATTCGCGACATCTATATACATAGTTTCGTGTATTCAAAACGTGTGCTAACTTTATTGATACAATATTCAAGTACTAGGAACGAGAACCAGGAAGCCGAGACGATTAAGATAAATCATCTTAGAGACATGTCAAACGTACGCGGATATAATTTGATAGGTTCATATGTTTAGATATATTTGAGGCCGTTGTGGCGCAGGGGCAAACGGATGTGATTGCAACGCGACGGTTGTGGGTTCGATCATCCCAGTAGGGCGAATAAATTATAGTTTATTTATTAATAATAAAATATTTTTTCATTCCTTCGCTCTTGCCTCAAGCCGAAAATCGAGCGTAGAGTTCCACCACTCAACACGCAATGCCTCGAAAAATTCTGCGGAAAGTGGAGAACGGAGTGTTCTAACACTAAATTCCCTCTGCCTACTCTGTGTGCTGTGGGCGGAATACAGAGTGCTTTATTTTTTTTTATTTAATAGATATGTATATAAGATTGAATATAAAGATACAGTGTCGCTATTTTTGAATAATGGTTCATACAATAGATGTTGGCACTAACAACTTTCAAGGTTTATTAAATGTCGTGTATTAAGCTGAGAAACATCACATCATGAATCGATATTATTCAATCATTGAACAAGGAACTATTATAATAACCTGTTGTTATTTTTAATAATAATAACGAAGTTTTTTTTATGGCTTCACGCTGTATCCCGCACATCGTGAGGTAGATGGTGTTAATCACGCTCAAACTGCCATAAACTAAGAACTAAACTAAATAAAGGGATTCAGACATTTCGTTCCCCATTTTCCACCGAATTTTGACGGTATTATTGAGTGACGGAACTCAACCCCGCAATGTAACAAAGGTTAAGTAAATGTTTTCTGCAAAAAAATATTTTGCTTTTCATTTTATTACAAAAATCTGAAATTGCTGATTTTACTGATGATGTCCTATAGTTGAGGGTTCAAGTGCTATGTTTTAAATAAAAGTGAATTTCGCCAATCTGGTCATACGAATCTTAGGTTAGTTTACGTCACTTACGAAAATAAATTTAACATTTAATTGTCAGAAAAAAATGTAATAATAAAAATAATTTTATAAACTAAAGGACATCTTAAACTAGCAAAAATGTAAAAAAAAACGATTTTTTTCATTTTCAACTTTTTCCAACACGAAAACTTGTCCACCCTCAAACTACAATAGCTTATTAATTTTTTTTTCGCTTATTTGAAAACAAGCCTTCCTTTCATCCTTATAAAGGTTGTTCCATGAAGTCGAGCTAACTGAGGGTACACTCCAAGTCCTCGAGGGCGTAATTAGTGACTAGTGAAAACTTGCCGAGCCCTCGCTGGTATGAAATGTCATCGTACCTTAATATTCAAAATACAGAACCAATACTTGCTTTTATTTGATAGGATATAATTTATAGTTGATCATTTTAATTTTAATGTTAGAAAAAAGTAAATAAAATATTTTACTATTTTATTTTTAAATATTTCGTAAGGCCCTCGTAGCGCAGTGGCATAAGGGTGTGAGTGTAAGTAACGTGACGGTTGTGGGTTCGATACTCACTCGTGGGAATGAAATATTATTTAGTAGCTGATAAATATTTAACCACTAATTAAATTTAAAAGTATCATTCTGTATTCCATCTATAGCAAGGTAATCAGAGGAAATCTAGTGATAAAACACTTCGTTATTCACTTTAAACCGAGTAAAGCATTGCGTGCTGAATGGCGAAACTCTATAAAAATATTAATTAATAATAATTAATTCTCCTTTGTGGGAACGGAACTTATTACCGCCGCGTTTGTACTCACGCGCTTTTGCCACTGCGCCACAACGTCCACTAAATAAATTCATATAATCTACAAAAGAATCCTAACAAAAACATAGTAAAATATTGCCAAACGCTATAGGACAATAACTCCCATAAATAAAGAGCGCTCGACGAGTACTATATCAATGATTATGGATTTTATTGGTTCCGTGGTTGATGGAGCGTGGCCTGTCTGGATGATCACGGACGGGGATTTCGTTGAGAAAATGGCCTTTTTTGTAAATATATTGTTGTTGCTCTAAGATTAGGATATTTTTATTTAATATTAGTTGTATCTTATGTTTATTTATTTGTTGTCTTAATTATATCTAGAAAAAAAATAACTCAACAACCTATAACTCAATTTAAGTAAAATTTCTCTTACCCAAAGTAAAGCTATGAACTGCAAAAAAATATTATTACGTTTCGAACATAAAAAATAAGGCATGGAAACTCCAATTTTATAAAGAAATTAATTATTATCTTACTTAAATAATACACCCATTATATTTCATCATAAAATTTTATTAAGAAGAGCCTAATAAATATTAAACGTTGAGGGGCCACTAACGACGCGTGCGCACGACAGTTTTAATAAACACGTAAATCAGATAATTAACCCTCAAGCCCTTATTAACATCGTAAATTTTACGGTCGACGTCACAACACATGTGCGGGTATAGTGCGCACGTAATTTAACCAGCGGTCTCGAGTAAGCCAGGCCTCGTATAAGCCGTATAAGATACTTTAGAACAATATCCAGGCTTTAAACTGTTCTGGATTTGCATAATGCTGCCTTGAATTGATTCATATTGAGATAACCGGCGTGTAGCTTTATGCGTAATAAAATATGGCTTAGTGTATTATATTGATAATATTATGTTTAGTAATTAATTTTAATATTAGAATTGAGGCCATCGTGGCGTAGGGCACGACTGTAACGCTTCGATTGTGGATTCGATCCCAAGTCGGCTGAGTGGATTATTGTTCATTAATATTTTCATTTCTTCGCTCTGGTATCGAGGCAAAGGGCTTCAAAATTCGATAATAAGTACAGAGAGGAGCTTCTTAAAACAAGACAGACCCTACTATATACAGTGTGAAGCTAAAAAAAATACCTAGTTACAAAACCTACTGCATCAATGAATGAAACGAAAAGAATATGAGGTCGTAATTGCTCTTATATGATACACTCGATATTGTTATGTTTTTCAAAATAATGTTTTTTTTATATACTTTGTGTCTATATTTTTTGTGCCCGTATAAAAAAAATACATCACTATAAAGCGGGTCTTTACCGAGTGGGGTTTGTTTATGGATTGCGTGGCCATATCCATTAAGAGAATATAAATGACTCGTCCCATTTTCACTATCCAATTCAATATATGCAACAGATGTCACACGTTCTGTTACAATGTGAAGTAATTTATCTTTTTTTTAGCGTCACGCTGTAAAAGGCATACAACAGGAGGCATAGGGTTAAGACACTCCGTTAGCCATTTTCCGCCGAATTTTTGAGGCATTGCGTGTTGAGTGGCGAAACCCAACGCCGCGCTTTGTCTCGACAACATTTTCTTTTGCTCGAGTGGGAATCGAACCCACAACCTATCGCACTTACAATGACACGCTTGTGCACATGCGCCACGACTGGCTACGCAGTATTTTTTCTTACATAGTTTAAGCATACTTACTATTTAACTTGAATACTTCCAACACCCAAAATAAGAATCCAATATATCTTGTGAAAGTAAGGGTACCAGACGAAATTCTATCAAAAGCAGCGAAGACCACTTTAAAATTTTGAGAGTTTTAACTCCAGTCCAAAAATATATAAAAGAAATGACGGCAAACGAATGATATTGTACGGGAGTCTCATCTATCAAAACGTCCGAGGACCAACTAGTACCGCCGCTTCATGCTTATCCAATGAAATGTCTTTGGTTTTCTTTTTTTATATACTTAAGCCGGGCGATCTATTTGATACCACGAATGGGGTATTTGTTTTTGACAGATAAATTCTACTCGAATGGAATATAGATAATATAAATATATATATATATATATTTAATGTTTTTAGTCTTTTGTATTAATTTATTTAGCTTTCAGCGTGAAGTATTCCGTGAAGAGCAGGATATGCAGATGGAATGTAGTGTAAGGACACATTTTGTTCCCTATTTTTGGGCAAATTCTGAAAGGTGGCGGAACTTAACGCCGCGCTTTGGCCCTACGAGAGTGAAGAAATTGAATTATTAAATATTTCCTTGAGGGACGATCGAACCCACATCGCGCTTACAGTCACACGCTCATGCTGATGCTGGCCTGCTTTTATACTAATGCAAATGAAGTATTTTTAATTTTAATACAGGATCTATATTACTAATATAGATCCTGTATTAAAATTAAAAATAGTACGTGACTTAGACAATATGTTGATGTATTATAATTTCAAAACCAATTAACATCATAAGGGTCTCTTCCTAAAGGGGTCAGACGATGTAGGTCGATAAACCCAGATGCAGTCAGCCACGTCTCCGGCCAATCACTCTCTCACTTTAGAAATCTTTTCTGTACGTCACTATTATATTCATTTTTGTTGCTACTGCATTTTTACATTTTAAATAAGATATTTCAATTATCCTTTTGAAAAGAGACACTGTCTTGCATTTATATTTCTTGTTCGTTTATAAGATTATATTGTAAGGCAGAGTCACGGATAGACGAAATGAAAAGAAAAAAATATAATCATGTACAAAGAAATCATAAAAGCTATATGCCTTGAAGGACTAAGTGAGTACTCGTTTAATTAGCTGAAATATTTTCTATGGGCAGGGAATTTAGTTAATTAATTTTGAGCAAAACTCAATACCTAATGACGTTCTAAAACTTTGTGCTAAACGTTAATTTATTTCTTTTTTTTTTGCTTTACGTTGTATTCTGCAAATAACAGGGTAGGCAGAGGGAATCTGGGAACCTAGTGTACTCCGTTCCCATTAAGATTTTTTTTTCTACATATCCACACTGAAAGATGTCAATGGTGCATTGTGGTGTGCTCATTTCCCCGAGTGGGAATCGAATCCACAAGCGGCATGGAGTTTCGCCACTCAACACGTAATACCTAGAATATGCGGAGGAAGAGGGGAAACGCAGTGTCTTAACTCTATGTTCTCACTGCGTTATATGCGGCATGAGCTAAAAAAAAAGAGAAACATACAAACATATAGTTAAATATTTTTTTAAATGATTTGATAAAACATATAAATATTTTATTTCCAGATCCGGTAGAGGCGCAGCGTACGCGTGTTCGGAAGGGGAAGGCAATGCTCCCAAATCGTGTTGCGGTCGACCACCGCTACGACTGTGCGTCTTGTTCCTAGGCGTCGTCGGCGCGTGTCTGGTGGGCGCGGGCGCCGTACTGGGGGCCCTCAGGCCGCATCCTCGGGCCCCACTCACTTTGTTATTACTTATGATAGGTGGGTTGATGGATTTTTTTTATTATCTTCTCTTATTACTTTGATGTTGTTTACAGGTAACTGCATCAAAACATAGGGAAATATTTCGTTATCAGTTAGTTTAACCCTTAAAATTATAACATCCAAGTATAGACCGGAAGTATAGACTACTGTAAAACTGAATTTACAAACGCATCAGCGAAAAAATTAATAATAAATAAGTGATACATTTTTTGAAGTTGAAGTTCATAAGAGCATATTACCATTTGTTTATACGGCTATTGTATTGTATATAACTGAAAACATTCTTCATTGAAGGAATTTTTAATTAGATACCATCCAATTTAAATTAACGGAGAGTTTCGATACAGACGTCGAACCCATTTTTTTCGTAGAAAACTTACATTTTTTTTATGTTGGCAGCCCGTTAAATTAACGATAACATAACAGTTCGTCTAAGAACAGACAAATTAAAATGTCGAATTGAGGTAAGCTCGTTTCCTTTCAGAAAGCGATTTAAATTTATTTTATTTATTTGTTGGTTCCTTTAATTATGCAGTATATTTAAAATTAAATTATAAAATTCGTATCGGATGTAATGTTGTGAACTCCAGTTCACCGGAAAAGCAGAGACCATAACCCTTTGGCACTGTGCCAGACGATATATAAATAAAAAAAAACTACAAAGCAGAAATTTCTGAATCGAGAATGTTTTTCTATAACAAAGTGTTTGATCGCTTAACACTTCGCTTCACGTTCCGTGCCACGTTTTTTTTTCTTCTTTTTACAACCGACGATAGCCGCCGCCTTGTGCCGCCTCCTACATAAGCAAACCAAATTAAATTGAGTGTTAACTAACTACATTTATCAGTTGCTCGTAACTTCTCTTGTTTTTATATTCATTTTGGGGCCAGTCAGATTGTGGATTTGATTCCCATAAGAGGAAATAAATTTAATATTTTCATTTCTTTACTCTGGTATCAAGACAAAGGCGTTGTGAAACGGGGTGACTTACCACTACATTCCTTCTGCCTACCCTGCTGTGTGCGGAATATAAAGTGAAAAGCGCAAAGAAAAAATAATATTTTTTAGCTAGGAGCGTCACCGAGAACAAATAGCTGTCATTAAGCGTAAAACAATTCGGGGGGCCTCATTGGAAATTCGTCCTGTATATGACAATAACAAGTTCGACCGAAATCTCATTACATCATTCACAAAGCCCCACCCATCGGCTTCACCGGGTGAAGTTTTCAATTAAACTTCAAATGAGTTTTGAAGCAGAATTAATTGAATTTTCATTAGCGCTGTGGACAAATGATGTTGTTACAGGCGAGCGTGTATTGTTGTGTCGCTGGAGCTATTTGTACGCGTCACTCAGCTGGTGGCTGGTGACTTCGCACATCAACGTGGATAGTCCCATCCGTGCTGTCCAAATATACGTTACACTCTGTCATATGGTATTAAGTAACGCTGCGGAAGTGAGAATTGAAATACCGACAGAAAATTATTTAGAAGCCGTATTAGCGCAGTGGACGCGACGGTTGTGTGTTCGATTCCTACTTTGGGGCATTTATTAATATTTATTAAGAATTTCATTTCTTAGCTCTAGTTACAAGTCACGAAATGCCTCGAAAATTCGGCGGTGCGTGTCGAACGGAGTGTCTTGGCACTAGGTTCCCTCTGCCCACGTTGCTATATATGGGATATAGCGTGAAGCTGACAAAACGTGTGTTGAGTTCCGAGCAAAGAGAAGAAAATAGAAATATTAAATTTAATATAATAATGATTACAATTTATCATAAGCACTCGACTCAAGTGAAAATTAACATGTTCCAGGCTGTGTTGAAAAGCAATGTTTCCATTTTATTTAATGTTTAATAGTAGGTAATAAAGGCTTTTATAAAGACAATTTTACTTTTCACTCACTATAGGAACAGTAATAACACAGGTACCAGCCATTAGCGTTGGAGATCAAAGTGGAACGTATTGTTGATAATCACGAGCTAGAAAATAATTATCTAAACAGGCGCTTTTCTACATGCGTTGATGGCTATTGACCCTTCACAAATAATGATTATTGTTTTCGATGTTAAATTGAACTTTGTACTTTACAAATTCATTTTTACACAAAAAATTCTATAGAAACATAGATTAAGTACTTAAATATATAATAATCTATATATAGTTGATTACATAGTATAAGATGTAGAGTATGTTTTAAAATAATTTATTGTTTCATATTAGCATCTTAATTATCCAGCCGCACAAGGGGTTCGATTCCTACTCGGGAAAATGAATGTTTAATATTCTTATTTCCCTCGTTCTGGTAGTGAGACAAAACGCAATACCTCTAGAACTCGGCGCAAAATTGAAAACAAAAATGTATTAATAGGGAACGGAGAGTCTTAACTACGTTCTCACTTCACTTTCTTTCTGCCTACCCTTCCAAGAGCGGAAACAGCTAGAAACTATAAATAAATGATATATTATTTTTACAGGTATCGGCGTAGTGCTGGTGACGGCAGCTGGTCTTGCTTGGCGGTTGGGCGCACGAGATGCCCCATGTACATTATTAGGTTTTCGACGAGCGTCCTGTCGTCGGCTCGTGCCCCGCCTGCCGCCCAGCTATGCTCGTCCACACCACCCGTACGCGGCTATGCTGTACCCAGAGTTCCATTATAGGCCTCCGCCCCCGACTTACCAAGCTTCAATGCAAGAGTATAGACTCAGGTATATTTGCTTTATTTATTATTATAAGAAGCATGATTTTTAGTAGTAGTGAATATATTAGACTTGAATTAGTGAATATTTATTTACCGAACTGTATGGAAATCTAGAAAACGATTGCTGTTACTTTTATGTTGATTTTAGTAGTATCAATTCTCTTAAAATAAATAATCAGCTTCACGCTGAATCCCGCATATGTCAGGGATGGCAGGGGGCACACAAAACTAAGACACTCGGTTCCCTACTTTCCACCGAATTTTCCGGGAATTGCTTGTTGAGTGCCGGAACTTGAGAAATGAAAATATTAATAAATAATAATTCATTTCCCCGGGTGAAAATCGAACCCACAACTGTTGCGTTACAACCACACTCTTGTGCCACTGCGCCATGACCGTAGGTATTTATATTAAAGCGTACTTAACATTAACTTACCAGTGGAACGGACAATCTTGCGTTTGATAATAGTTCCTTCAAATGCTAAATTCTCCTTAACTCGAACAGTGAAACTTCTAGTTCTAAAGTATTTAACTTGATCGTTTGTTTCAGGTTACTTCTCCTAGACAGAAGTGCGCCCGCGGTATCGCCACCTCCCACTTACAGATCAAACTCAGCTACTCTAGTCAGGTATTACTTTGTGCAAATTCCAATATAACTACAGCTGTATACACGACTGCTTGCGGGTTCAATCCCCACTTGAGGAAATGAAATATTTATTTATATTTATATGACGCCTTGTGACTTGCGACGCAATGCCTTCAGACTTCGGCGGAAAGTGGGGAATGGAGTGGCTTAACGCTAGGTTCCCTCTGCCTACCCTGTTGTGTGCGTGATACAGCGTGAAGCTGATTTAATTTTATTTGTCGTGTCGTGGCGCAGAGATGTGTGACTGTAAACGCAACAAGATGTGGGTTCGATTACCACTCGGGGAAATGCTATATTTAATATTGCATTTCCCCGGACATCGTGACATATGTCTCTATGTGGTCTGACTTGTAAACGAAATGATTGTGGGTTCTGTTCACTCGTGAAAAAATTAATCCTTTCCCATTCTGACAAGAGAAATCGCATAGTTTTATCACTTCTACCCTCGAATACGGATAAAAAACGAAAAACGATGTGGCTTGACACTAGATATTAAAAGTTGAAGCTGTTGATATAAAAATACAAAATACAACTATAAGTAAGATATTGAGAAAAAATCTATAATGCTAAATGTGAAAAAGAAACTAAAATGAAATATAGTTTTTAAGTAGTGACGCGCTCGCGTCTCGCTAAGATCTCGATGATACTTTCTATATACCGTCGTATAGAAATGATATACTTTTGCGTAACTACGATTGAAGTAAGAACTTCTGAATTCATATTTTTCTGTATAAATATATTTTTAAAATTTGGATATTAGAAATAGTATATATTATTATTTATATGTTTTAGGTACATTATATTTGAAATGCATAAGAGATAATAAAAAATAAAGAATTCATGTTAATTTAATCCATCTGAATCTTTTTTTTATTAAAACCCTACACTGTTAGTTGTTTTGCTTTAACAAGATTAACAGGTTTGTTGATTATAGAAATCGCCATACAAAACTAAATAAACTACTTTAAATGATCATGCAATCATATAATAATATTTCAATAATATCAATCCACAGAGGAACAACGGGAGCCGCGTGGTGTGGATCCGAATACAGCGGACCCCCGTCGTATCGCGCGCCTCGGGCGGAGCCGCCCGTGCTGGTCGCAGACACGCTGCCCACACTCACACCACTAGACCTCAAATATGCAGACGACACCATAGAAGCCTTACCCAAGCCTACAGAACAGGAGAAGGACCCGGATGAGCACCTCGTGACAATAGTCCACACTGAGGCTCAGCCCGTCATAGTCACCGTGTCAGGTTCCCCGGCGCTCAACGACACCCATATAAACCAACCCAACTCCGAAATCGACATACTGGCACATTTATAACAAACCAGTGGACTAACATTCAACTGAAGTGGTGTGTGGTGATTGAACTAGTGCTATGTGATTACTGGTGCCCATAAAGACTAGAAATTTCTAGAATAAATACAAAATGAGTTCATATATTATATTAAAAAAGATAAATTAAATCAGACATTGTAAGCGAAAAGTGGATACGGTTTTCAATTTCCGACGAAATAGTAAATAAATAAATTGAGTTTCGCATAAATTGAATATTGGTTGAAACCGTAGTAAGCTTTGCAATGATGATTTTGAAATAATATCGGGTTCATTTGTATGTTCCATTTTGACTCCCGATATTTCGTTTGTATTGGGAGTATTATGTACCTTATTATCGTGTAGATAAGTGTTATAATGTAAATAAAATGCACTGAATAAAATTGATTTGCTTGATACTTATTCCTGTATTTATAGACCGTTCTCAAGTTTGAGATCGATCTCGAGATACCGTTTTTCTTTTATAAATCAACGAAAACGGTATCTCAAGATCGATCTCAGACTTGAGAACGATTTATAAATACGAGCCTAAGTTAGAGAGCGCGTCGTGTATATATAAATGAGAGATTTAAACCAAAACCGTCACCATAATGTACAACATACAAAGTGTTAAATATTTAGTGCCAATGGTTGTTTTATTAACGAATAATTTGTTATTACTAATAGCTCGGTCCTCTTCTGTCTGTTTGAATGAAAGTATCATACGTTAGCTGAGAATGAACCTGCTAAATTCGTTTCTTTGTTTTTTAGTTATGCACCTTTTTATACCATTCGAAAATGTAAAAAAATGTACAAAATTGACATTTATATTAATTTATGTAGTAGAGATATTTTTTATCTGTTCTAATAAAGGTTTATGGTTAGTAGGCTGTTAGCAGGTTTACACTCTATGCCGACGATATATTATGTTTAATTACATTTTAATACGAGTGATAGTTGATTTAACATATTAAATATGTCTTATTATATGAATTAAGCATTTACTTTCTTTAGCCTTCCTTTGCTTGTATTTATATTTTCGAACGATATTAATATTTAAATAGTTTGTAAGGAATAGATTTTGTTTTTATTTTAATGTAAATAATTTGATATTAGAATCGCCGAAACAACGGTTAATTACATTGTGGTGTATGATTTATAACAAATTCCATATATTTGTGTAACAATCTCTATAATTTTTATGATATTTTCACAGATTATTGTATTATATTTATGATATGATTAACAATTGTATTGATATGATGTACATAATATTATTTTTAATGTAAGAATAAGTAAAGATCTTTAGTCAAAAATAATATAATCTTTCATTTGTATGTACATAGTATATACCTCTCTTCGTAAAAACATTAAAACCATGACCGTTATATTTAATTATATTTTAAAGGGGAACGGAACGGAGTGTTTTAACACTAATTTCAGGCACTCTCTCTTCCCTGCTATGGGATACAGCGTGAAGCTAAAAAAAAACGCATAAACACAAAAAAGAGAAAATAATGGATTAGAATTTAATAAAAAGTAATTTTGAATATTGAAACATAAAGCTTATAAACATTTTATTAGTCTTAAAGCGTACACACTCAAAAACATTATACGTAAAAGATAATTATTATAAGAAAAAATCCTATAAATTGATCAGTTCTTTAAAGTTCTCTTGCTATTCTCAACTCAGGTCATTTCGAGTATACCATTCTCTTCTGTTCTGTTCTGTTCTTTTTATTACGGCACTCCGAGCGTGTCAGTTGAGCACAAAATCATTTCGCCAATGTCACGTTGAATGGTAACCACACGAGACCATTTTCTTAGTACAGTGGCTAACATTATGTCAGTTTGACATTTGTTATTTTTTAACAACCTACACGTCCAAATCAAAATCATATCAAAATTATTGTTATAAAACATCGTTAAAGTTACTCAAAAATCTATCAAAAGCTTTTAGATTCAACATTTCAAAATAATAAAGCTATCAACCATTTAAAATTTATACAACAATAGATGAAAGGGCAACATGAAAAAATTAAATTGAAAATGAATTGAAATCAAAATAAATAAAGTATCACCAGTAGTAACGGGTACGCTCAAATTGGCCCGTTCTAAATGTAAATCGAAGTGCGTCGCGCTCGAAACAATGGTTCCCTGTAATTATATTGTAAAACAATTTCGTCTACTGTCATCTGCGTCGAAATGAAAATCAGGCTTAACAAAATCCCTGTGTAATGCTTGATGCGAATGAAGTAAGCAAAATTAAAGATTCTCTTTTATTTCAACATTTATAATGCATAATTGTCTACCATATTACACAAATTTTGACTCCAGTCGTGGTGCAGGGACAAGACAAGCGGGTGTGTAAACGTGGACTCGTGTGTTCGATCTCCACTTGAGGAAATTAAATACATTTTCATTTCTTCGCTCCCTTTTCAAGGCAAAGCGTTGAGTTCCGCCGCACAACATTTAACGCTTCCTCTCTTCTGTCTATCCCCTACCGTGTGCGGAGCGTACAGCGTGAACTTAAAAATTAATGGATAAATTTTAAGTATCTTTCATGTATCTATAAAAAAATATATGATATCTATTCAAAACTACTTTAAATTTATATCATTAGAAGATTCAAACAAGCATTCTATACCCAAATATATTTCAAATAGAAACCTCAGTTATTCAAATGTTAATAATGTAAGTCACTTTCGTCACCACAAATCCAATTTCGACGGAACGTCTTGCCAACCACGGCACGGTGGGCACGCGTAAATAATAAATGAAAATTACGAAAGTTCAAAGTGCTAATAAAATTTTATGTTTGGTCAGAAAGTTTAATTGGTATTTTCTTGTCTCGAGTGTATACAGGCGTCTATCAGGGTCGTGGAGTAAAATATCAAAATGTTGAATGCGGCGTGCCTCGTTGCCTCCGCTGCCTCGCTGCCTCCCATCCCTGGGGCGTACCTGAGTGGCATTCGAGCGCGAACTATACATAGCCAATCCCTATTTCCTTATGCAATCTGGGTAGTTCCGGCTCGTCGGTGGATGTTGAGCTTTATCATTTGATTAGGTATGGGTGTGTAATTTTGTTGTCTATTTGATTGTAATCTGATGACGGAGGAGCAGAGGAGGAGACCCCCTCTCTTAAATTTGATTAAATTTATACAGTGCCTATATTTTTTAATATTTTACATCGTTTTCATCAACTTTTTGCGAGCGAGGCTTAAGAAAGGCCAAATTGCTATTTAAAGAATTTAAAGTAGATAATCTGAAAATGTTTACAGAGTTATTTAAATTCTAAACTCGGCGAATTAAGTCAGCCACTTTGAAAAATTAGGAAATTTGTAATAAGTAAGACTAGTCATTAATAAAATAAAATAAATATACAATTTTAGAAATATACACGGTAGGCAAAGCCAACCTAGTGTTAAAACACTCCATCGACCATTTTCCAACAAATTTTTGAAGCATCACGTGGTATACTAGAACTTAGACAAGAAATTATGAATAAACCCTTCCCTCTTAGTGGGAATCGAATCCACCACCAGTCCAGTCCACCACAAGCTTCCACACGGAAGCACCTGCGCCACGACTGGCCTCAATATACGATTAAACACATATCAACAAACCAAACACTAACGCTATTACACCATGATTTCCCCAAATAATATGTTGAACAATATAATACAGGCGATAGCATTGTAGAGGCTCTTCGAGCAGTTACGCTACGTCGTAACATAGTTTGAATGCTTGCTAGATTGCTTTGTGAATACGAGGACCGTGCCAAACGTCTGACTGAATGTAAGTTTTCGTACTGTTTAGTAATATCTCATTTATTATTAAATATATATTTAAAAAAAACGTAATTTTATTTTATAATAAATTCACAGTTGATTTTTTTTTATATATAGATTTGTAAATTATAGTTCTATTACATGTCCAATTATATTATGACCGAATATAAATGTGTGGGCATTATATTTATATTTGTAACTTGAAATTAGATAAACTACTACTATCATTATATTGCAATGTAAAATATAGTAGATACTTTTTACTTTTACTCTATTAGTATTGAAATGAGTTGAAAGTTTCAGAATAAGATGCTTTTGTGTCGTGTTTTGGTGTTTTTATATGTCAACTATTTAATAATTGATTCTAAATTTAAGTCCTTTACGATATACGATTTTTAATAAGTAAGAGTTACATAAGTTCTGCATACATTGTTATATAATGTATATATATTAACTCCATTAATCGTGGCATGTAAAGTAACCTTTTTATGGTTTGTTCACCTTTTGTTTCACTGCTCCCTGAATAGGGTATTTATTAATTTAAAAAGTTAACTTTAAAATTCAGAATATTTATCTGTTGCTTTATACATTCTTAAAAGTATAATTTTGAGATTATATTTTTTTGAAAGAAATAAAAATTGAATATATCTATAGAAACACATCAAATTTACATGATCTTTTTTTATCCACCGGCCCATTAATTAGTTCAAAAGCCACAAGTAAGAGCGCGAATAAATCTCTATTCAATGAAATCGACAAGAGATGCCTACTTCGTGGGATGATTTATTGACGTGTCAGCTCCTAGCCAACCGACGCTAATGGTGGCTGAGTAAGCGATGGTGAACGCTTGCTTTTTACTTGGAGGGCTGGGGGAAAATACTGAGAAATTATACATGAATATAAGTAGGTACCTACCTCATTAAGGGTAGTTGTGTAATAGTATTAAGGTCTGGGGTACGAGCGTGTAAATGTGATATGATATGGGTTCGATTCCCACTTGAGGAAATGAAATATACTTTCATTTTTCATTTTTCTCGCTCTGGTACCGAGGTAAAGCGCAGTGTTGAGTTCCGCCACTAAACACGCAATGTTGAACGCATTTGACGGAAAGTGAGAAACGAGTGAACTTAATACTAGGTTCCTTTTGTCTAATTTGCTGTTTACAGGACAAGGCGTGAAGTTGAAAAAAATATATAATAAAAGCTAAAACGTTTTTTTTTAATACTAATTTTATATATAAAATGAATGTTTACTATAACTATGAATTAATAAATATATCCCATTATTTATGCTTAAATTATTTTGAGTTTTTCGGTCTGGTTTGTTTATTTGTGTTGTTAAATTATGTCACCACACAATATATTCAAAATGGACAAAAAATAAAGTATGGTTTATCACTTGGTTCTCTTTGCCAATTATACATAACTCCGAAGCCGAATATAGATAGCAAGATGCTTCAAAGGAATATGACCAACATATGCATGTACCTACATTTACATACATACCTACTACATAACTTTAAAATATCTATAAATAAATTAATTTTTAACAAAAAAAAAAAGCGACTTCAAATAACGAAATAAAACGAAATAACGAAAATAATTTTATATGAAGTGAAACGTACTTTCATTTTGTTAAACATAATTAATTAAAATTGTAGTAAGGTTATTGCACCAATAGCTTGTCACCGACATCAAATTATAAAATCTTTTTTCATTTTTTTTATTCAACAACAACTTGTTTCAACAAAAATTGCAACTGAATCCCCATATTAAGAACCTAACTAAAAATTCAGCAAGCTATCTTTGAAGTGTATCCTTTTCAATAAAAAAAGAATCATCGGAATCACATACCTAGTGCAAATTTAAGACTTATGTGCTTTTCTCATAGATACCATTTTCAATAATAGACCAAAAAAATGAAAATACACGAGAAGCACTAGCTTGCAAATAAAAAAAATAATCGAAATCGGTTGACCCAGTCAAAAGTTCTGAGGTAACACACATAAAAAAATACAGCCTAATTGATAATCTCTTTCTCTTACAGAAACCGGTTAAAAAGTTACAAATTTACATTTGTAGTTTATTTCACACAAAATGTGTGCACACGCTTGTAAACTGAAGTTTTTCAACTTTTCAAAGGTTCCTTCCCTGTGACCTGTGACTACAATCGGAATTCTCAGTGGATGTATCCGACTCACACTTGACTGGTTTTTTTTTCTTTTTATATCTCACTTTTAGATTTTTACATTATGTATTAATTTTTAAACAAGAAAAATGTAATAAACAAATCTATTTAAATTTTAAAAAGAACTTAAATAATTTAAATTTTCTATATAAAAATTTACTATTTACAATTTCTGTGTATTAAATTGCATAGGAAATGGATAAAACGTTGAGCCCAGTATTCAGGTATTGGAAGATAGATTTAATCCGATCAACATTCGACGACCTATTTTCCAAAGTTCATGTTCGATATACGAAATGACAAATACTCAGCAAAATGAAAGTTTTATGGAAGGCCATCCACCTAGATGTGGATGCCGGAATCTGCAGTTCCAAATATTTAGCACACACAAATTTCGTCATACAATTTGTGTGGGGAATCTAAAAATAAAAATCTCTTAATAATGTTTTGTATTTATAATTTATTAAATTTATTAAATGAATAGAGGCCGTTCTGGCACAGGGGCTCAAGGATGTGACTGTAACACGACGACTGTGGGTTTCATAGTTGAGGGACTGAATTCTTATTTATTAATAATTTTCCTGTCTTCGCTGTTCGGCACCAAGGCAAACTCTGCTTATCCTGCTATGAGCTTACGAGCCCTACGCGCGAGTCGGGCTCGTCCACGGAGGAAAAAAATTGAGGTTTCGAGCTTTTTTAAATTCAGGCTTAGCTTAGCCAGAGCCCTTTCATCTGACACCTCACTTGAACTAGCGGCTTTAAACTAGGTATTAAGTAGTAAAATTAGGTATAATTTGGCCCCTCTTTTAAGGTTTTTCTTTTTACTTATTACTAGTACTACCTGTATATGCCAGGTGCCAAATTTCATAATTCTAGGTTAAGCGGAAGTACCCTATTAATTATAATTCGTTTTATAGTGTGAAAATACGCGTTTTTTGCTATATAAAAGGCTTTTTGTTAAGTAAATGTAGAAACACGTTTTTTTTAAGAAATTACACGATGTCTCCAAGCGTTCCTGATATAAAGGCTTTTGACACACCGACTGACAGATAGACGGACAACAAAGTGATCTTATAAGGGTTGTTTTTTTTTAAAGCTACAGAACCCTAAAAACATAAATTTCATTCACGAAATAAGAGTAATGTGAGGCGTGAGCTCCACCACCTCCATATTTAATGATGTTTTTTTATTTGCATGACAATTGTACGCGCTACAGAAATAAAATGCTGTGTTTAATTTAAAAATGTTGTTACCATAAAAACCGTAGCTCTAATGCTTCCCTCAAGTTGATAAAAAGCAATATTAAATTAAATTAAATTATATTTAGTACAATAAAATTGGTATGCATTAGAAAAATATACAAATATTCTATTTAATTTAAAATTGCTTTTATTTACTATCACCTGTGCCGTTGTCCGTCTGTAACCAAATCTTGCAAGTTTAATTTGATCCACTTCCCATATTCCGATTGAGTTGAAATTTTGCATGCATGTATAAATCGAATGACAATGCGATACTATTATGACATAGAGCTGATCTGAAGATGGAGCTGGTAAGTGGCCATAGGAATTCCTTAATTAAACGACGCAACCCCACCGAGTTTGAGCTCGTTTGGTTCATCTTGACGAGTACTTTGATACTATATGGTAACCAGGGTCTGATGATGGAGCTAAACGGTGGCCATAGTAATTACGTAATTAAACGACACCGCCCCATTGAGTTTGAGCTCGTCTGATTCGTCTTGACTAGTACTTTGATACTATATCTGGAAGGTGGCCACCTTAGGAACTCTGTAACTCCGTAATTTGCGGTCATTTGATTCGAACGAAAACCTTTCAATGAAAAATACTAAAAAAATAAAAATAAAATTAAAGAAAAAAACCTTTTTGAATAACAAGCGTTTATTATTTGTTAATAAACTTAACTAAAGAGTTAAAAATAAATTAACTAAAATAAGATAGATAACATAATAATAAATAATAAAAGCACATTTGGATGGTATAATTAAATATATTCAGCACTTTATTTTCCTCTCGCTTTCAAAATGTAACACGCTTTTTTTTAGGCTTTGAGTCAGCACTCAACCAAAACCGGGCTTTAACCTTGCGTGCCAGAGCGAAGAAATAAAAATATTAATAAATAATAATACATACCCGAGTGGGGATCGAACCTACAGCCGTCGCGACACAATCACACCCTTGTGGGTCTGCACCACATATTCCTATAAAAGAGTATCGGTTTTTTTTATTGTATGAAACTTATTGTAGCTCCATTAATCAAAAAATCGAAATGCAATATTATTTCACTCGGGTCAACGTAACTAAATTTGAAAGGCTTCGTTTTAGAAAATGAACTAGCAAATACCGGAGCTGTAGAGTTCTGCTTCGTTCATATTAAATGTTCTACATTTACTTAGTGAAGTACATTATGAAGTCGGCTTACACAGTTTTAATATTAGAATTGTATCTGGGAAATATTAAAAATTTGTTAAAAAATTTAATTAAATTAGCTTCACGCTGTATCCCGCATACAGCAGGGTAGGCACAGGGAACCAAGTGTTGAGACACTCCGTTCCCTACTTTCTGCCGAATTTTGGAGGTATTGCGTGTTGAGTGGCAGAACAACGCCGCGTTTTGCCTCGACACCAGAGCGAAGAAATGGAAATATAAATTTAAG
>DWAN01000848.1:0-20484 GCA_018230445.1 Heliconius hewitsoni
TTCATCAGTAAAATTCATTCATCAAGTAGTTCACTTCGCCCCGGTATCGTCGCAAGCCGCGGCGTTAAGTTCCGCCACCTCTAATCGAGTGTCCTAGGTTCCCTATGCCTCTGCGTGGAGCCAAAAAAAATAAATGTAACATTGAAATACAATCAATAAGCGTTAACACCAGTGCGTGGCAAGTCGCGCGTCGCGATGTCGGCGCCTCGCGTGTCACTTAATTGCAAAACTTACGGATCCATGCTTCGTGGTGGGTTTACATAGATTTGATAGAGTAATATTATTTAGTTATAAGTATTTTAAATTAACAAGACGCTATCGTGGCTCAGTGGTATAATATGTGACTGGATACAAGATCGCTGTGGGTTCGGTACCCTTTCCCTTAAATATCAAATAATTTTAATTTCGTTATTCGCCTGATTCGTAAAAGCGGCTAAGCAAATTCTAATATTCCAACCACCTTAGAGTAGGTAGAAAAATAACTGTTTGTCAGTAAAGTCGGTTTATGAACGACAATTTTATTGTATAATTTTTTAATTTATAAATTAGATTTATTTTATTGTATAAATTAGAATTTATTTACACTATTTAAATCAATTATTCTTTTAAATTATACAGGCCATCGTGGTGCAGAGGAACAAACATGTGACCGTAACGCTGCGGTTGGAGGTTCGATTCCCACTCAAAGGAATAAATTATTATTTATTAATATTTTCATTTCTTCACTTTTGTACCGCGGCAAGAGCGCGGCGTTGAGACTCACCACTCAACATGCAATGCCTCGAAAACTCAACAGGTCAATGAGTCCTGCTTTTTCGTGCGTGGAGCCGGCGTTCATTGATTTATAAGACGTTACCATGTCAAAAGTGAAGAACAGAGTGTATGAAATAAGTTCTCTCTAAATACCCTGCCACATGTGATAACGACATTGTTATTTTTTTAAGATCAAATATTAACAATGTAAATATTTAATGTTAAAAAAAAATAATTTCTTTTATGTACTTTTGTGGTTGGTACTAATATTAAAGAAAGCATGCGATGGTTGAAGATTCGATTCTTTTTTGTCTAGTTAAAAAATGTCTGAAATCAGCTTGTTCATTAACAATAACATAACAAAAAATAATAAAACTATACCATAGATATATTATCTTATTACAATATAAATAAATTAAATCTTCAAAGGAAAAATAGTGTTCTACCCATTTTCCACGCAAAAAATATCCGGACTACAACTTGGGAAACAATATGCACATAAGAATCGACTAGTACTTTAAAAAGCTTACTTCTAAAAATTTTCCAATCTGAATTTTATTTTAATTGCTGCTGCTTCACTCTCTTTCTGCCTTGAATTGGGTGCTTTCTTTACCTATTTATTCTATAAGTAAAGAAAACTGTTTTACGCTTTGTCTCGTATAGCAGGGTAGAAAAAAGTAAGCCTGGTGTTCATTTGTTAAGACACTGACCTCCCAGATTTCTGCCTATTTTATAAGAGACTGTGTGCTGAATGGCGGAGTCCAAATGCTGCGCTTGGATTGTAACCAGAACGAGAGAAAATGAAAATATATTGCATTCATAGTATTCTAATAAACATAAAATTGTTGTCAGAAAACAAAACTTTTTCTAAGCTCTTCTGTAATCATAATTCATGTGTTTCCGTTCGCGTGAACCGCAACACGCGAAAGACAGAGTTCATAGAAGTTATTTCCCTTAAATAATTGCCAGCCATCTTTTTTGAACGGTGTTGCCCTCGCTATAAATGAGTCACATTAGATATATTAAGATAAATTGTGTACGTTTAATAGATACAGTGTGGAAATTTAATTTTAAAATTTATAATAACAAAGTATTTTACGAGTTGACTTACAATCCTAAAATAGGTACGGAATCTCGCGCTTAATCGATTTTGTTTTTATATTAAATTGAATTATAATTTATTAGTATTTAAAAAAAATGCAGTTCTGTAATTAAACACACATTTACATACATATAATATTGAAATTTCATATAAACCACTAGAGCCACCAAAGAAATTATCTCTAGACACGCCTATGCCTGTCTCACAGTCAATAAAATCTACACACTAATTTTACAGCATACCGACCGATCAAACTTAAATCGAAAACCCAATACTTAACATTTACGAAATACTTACGGCCCTTTACAATATCACCACCTAACACCCTGAACGTACCCTATCAAAGTTTCGGCAGCGAGGCAGGTGATGGGGACCTTCTCTTGCGTGTCTGTAAAATTGCTAACGCCCGCCACTCCGTTATAGCTACAATAAATGTTAACAACGCATAATAATTCGTAGGAAACATTTGTGTTTTAATAGTGTGTAAAATATATGATAATTGTTTTTTTTTGTTGGGGATGATCTAGTTTCTTACTGTTGCTTTGTTTTTTAATAACTCTTAGTCTTCTAATTTATTTTTTCTTATATTTTTTTAGCTCCAGTTCCGAGCATTGCACTGTAGCCAAGGGAACCTGGGAACTTTATATTTTCGTTTCACATTTTCTTGAGGCATTGCATGTTGAGTGCCGGAGTTCAACGCCGTGTTTTGCCTCGTTAACAGCGCAGGAAATGAAATTATTAAATATTTTATTTGTAATTGTAGTGCAATGCTTGTGTGTCGGTGCTTCAAATGGTAGTGAGTTCAAAATAAACTGGAAAGATTTATAGTATTTTTTTTTCATTACCCTGTTAAAACAAAGAGTGGTACTCATTGCGCATTGTCTCGAATATGTGGGTTTGTTATGAGGGAAAATAGAAAAACTCGCACTTATTGCGCAAAAAAAACATCAAAGTGAATTTATCTTGTATAATATATTTATATGAAATATACATATTTATAAGAAAATTGTCTTAGTTTGAAATACACACCTTGCAAATATTAAGCAAAAACAGAAAATAAGAACGAAGAGACTTGTCACTTTATTTCATACCATATCGAGTGTGGAAGGAATATAATTTTTTCAAAAGTATATTTTAGAGGCCGTCGTGATGCTGTGGTTAAGCGTAAATAGCGACAGTTCTGGGATGGAATCCCATTTGTACGAATTATTTTATTTTCTTTTGCTGTGGATTTGCCACGAAACAAATCTTGGAAATTGGGCAAGAAGTAGTAAGCGGAGTGCCCTAGCACTCAGTTTCTTTTACTTATCATGCTAAGAGAAAATAAAATTATACTAGTTAAGTGAAAGATAACCAAAAATCACTTCACTTAATTAGTCGCGTTATATATATCACCCTTTCAATTTATCCCAAGTGCCGGGATACGGAAACGAGTCTATTTTCCGAAACGCACTACATTTTGGGCAAGGTGAATGCACTCTCATTAAAGGCTCTCATATTTAACTGCGTTTTGTGACCATTGCTGGTTTTGAATTAATTTTTATAAGCGAAACTCTGTTGATACAGCAATGTACATATGTTTACTCGTGGACGCTGTGAATAGTGATGTGTGGGGTGTGATATCGATATTTACTATTATATTCGATTGTTAGTTAAAAAATTTCAGCTTCACGCTGTCGTAGCAATAAATAGAATTTAATGTCAAGATATTTTTCACTCCGCTGCAGATATATTATGTGCTTAATAAAATATTGTGTGATCAGTGGCGGAATTCAACGCCGCGCCTTCTTGTGCTAAAGTCACTTAATATCTGGCAAAGACAGAGAGAAACTAATGATAAGATTATTTTTTCTCCGCCTTCCATCCATTATGGAGATGCCACGCAACTAATAAAACATTATTAGAACAATATATATGTTACAATCATATTATATTATTATTTAGCGTCATTTGTATAAGAAGAATATAAAAAAAATACTCACTCTCTACAAACTATAAGATAGTGATGTGAGTGAAAAGATATAAGACAAAATATATAAGATCAAACATTCGATAAAAAGTGCACATCTACATCGAACGATCCAAAAGTACATCACTAGCACGTGTCACATTACGTACGTCCTTATTTTTATTTTGTCAAATTGTAGCTGAAATAAAACTGGCGGGCGTAATAAAAATACCATCGGTACTGTTATTGCAGCGGCACCAAAATAGAGACGCCCCCGTGTCGACTGTGTCGCGTGACATAGAGCAAGGATTTACTAATATTTATTTTATGGTTACACATCACTATTAAATTTGTTATGAGGACTATGTGTGGGAGTTCCACCGTTCTCCACTTTTTCGTGAAATTTCATCAAGCCTCTTAACTCTTTTCAGGTTCACACTGTTACCTAAGTATAGCAAGGTAAGCATACTGTACTAACTGTAGTATTAAAACAATCCGCTCCCCCTGCACTGCACCATTTTGCAAGACATTATATGATGGGCTTTCCTTTCTCTCTTCTTACTATTCTTTGCAATACTAAAATATAATTGGAACTATTAACAGAGAAATTATCACAAAATACACCAGAGTGGAAGTGTGGGAGAGAGGCCTGTACCCAACAATGGAACAGTAGATACTGCTTGAGCTGGAAAAAGTAAAAATTATAAAACAAAACATTACGTCACTAATTTCGTATTTAATACCAGCAGTTAAATCATTAATCCAAAATTTATTAAGAAGAAATGTAATACGAGTACTAATATATGTATTGTAACCATATCATGCATTTTTAGTATTATAAGAAAACTACAAAGTTGCATTTAAATTGTCTAAACTCTTATAAAAGCTACTTATTACAAGAATTTATAATATGGAAATATTCAATTTTAAAATGCTATATAATTTTAGGTGATTCCGTTTTGTTTATACATTTTAAAAGCTTGGAGTCGTTCTGACGCAACCGCACAGCACCTGACTGTACATTCAGGGAATAGAATTATTTACATTTCGTTGCTCTAATAATAGGACAAAACGCGGCGTTGAGTTTTGCCACTAAACACGCATCGTCACTTTTAGGTTGTGCGGGAAATAGAGCCTTTACAATAGAATCCCTCTGCCTACGCTGCTATATGAGGGATAAGCGTGAAGCTAATAAAAAAAAATTAACACCTACACTCGAGCCACGTCTCCTCTGTCTATACTATGGACGCACTCAGGAAACGTAAGTTCCCACTTAACCAACACCGTACGCGCCGCACGTGCTATCATTAGCGTCGGCCTGTCTCAGACCTGCTGCTGTTCAGTGACAGGTTCAAATCAAATCGTTTCTTGGTTTTTGTTTGTGTTTTTGTATTGTGTTGGTATTTAGATGGAAACGTTGTATTAACGTCGAAGTTGTTTTTAGGATTCATACTCATAGTCCACACAGACGTAATTGTGGGCCATTTATCTAATAGCCCGAGATCTCAGGGCCGCCAGACCTACGTCATTTTAGCAAAGCTGAAATTTTGAAGATGTCTAATATGTAGTCAAGACAGTATTCACACTCCCTAACTTGAAAGTGGGGCCCTTTCAGAAGTACCTCCAAAAAAATAGCTATATACGCATTCAAGTCTTTACGCAATCATTGATATTATGTTTATTGTTTTTTAGAACAATTACGCCATTGTTGCACCAAAAGTGCGATATCATAATAAAACTAAAAGCCAAAAAATAAAAACAAAGAAGCACATTACAAAACATTTCATAATATTTTAGTTAATCAGGGCTAGCCTGATTAACTAAAACAACTTATTATGAATGAAACATTGTCACCGTAACGGCGTCTCTGGCCACCGTCCAGGTGCGAACGCGGAATATGAATATTATGTGTTAAACGCATGTGGCGTGTTACGCGGCCAATTTTATTATCTTCTTTTTATTATATTATAGAGAATTGTTCTCTTTCTTAAATTATAAATAAAAAAGTGTGACTGTAAAATCGACTGGTTGTGGGTTTAATCCCCACTCGAGGAAGTGAAATATTAATTTACATTTATATTTTCATTTCTTCGCTCTGGTGTCGAGGCAAAGCGCGGCCTTGAGTTCCGCCACTCAACACGCGACGCCTCCAGAACTCGGCGTAAAGTGAGGAACGGAGTGTCATAACACTAGGTACCCTCTGCCTACCCTGCTGTGTGCGGAATACAGCGATGAACACAAACAACTCAACATGAAACTGATCTTTTAAATTTATAAGTAGTATATAACCTAATTGTTTATCATTCTGGCGCAGTTTCGCGGATTTAGTGTTAAGAAATGAAGTTCCCGCACTTCCCATCAAATTGTACAGAGCGAGTTAAAGAAAATATTTAACATTTCATTTCCTCAAATGGGAATCGAGCTCACAACCTATCACTGTTAAGGTCGCACACTTGTGCCCCTGCGCTACGACTGGCCTCTTTATAATATTAGTATTGAAATATTACATACTACATAGAAATATAGATTTTTAGTACTGTATTATATATATTAAAAATCTATATTATATATAATATACAATAACAATCTATACATGAACATTATATATTCAAAGAGTTTAAGTCGTGGCGGAGCGCTATAAACGTAGTACGCCTATAAACGCTACTTGTTGTGGGTTCGATCCCCATGCGAGGAAATAAAATATTTACTCAAATTTATGTTTTCATTACAACAGTCTGGTGTTGAGGCAAAGCGCGTCGTTAAATTCCGCCACTCAACACGTGATACCTCTAGAAATCGGCGAATATTTTTGAATATAGTATTTTAACACGAGGTCCCCCCTGCCTACCCTGCTGTTTGCATCGTCACATAGCAAGAGTCTTTAAAATCTCTAAATAAGCTCAAACATTATAATTACATTATTGAATCTCTCAACATTAACAATATGATCAGCTAAAGCTCTAAACGTTCGGACATTCACTCTAATTCCATATATATAATTATTAACCTAAAATAGATTTGTCGTGTCGTGTCGTTCACCCGGCGACATATTTGGTTAAGTTTATAAGTAACACTTGTATGTTATAGATACTTTTGTTTGTCTAAAGGATAAAAGTTATTTTTGTTTTGTTTTTTGGTTCCCTCTGTATCCCGCACATAGCTGGGCACAGAGTGGACTTAAGAACCTAGTGTTAAGACACTCCGTTCTCATTAAGGCTCTTCTGTTCCTCAAACTTCAATCGAAAACTTGATGCATTGGCGGAACTCAACGCTGCGTTTGGTTTCGTTTAGGTATAAATATTAAAGTAAATTAATACTTCAATATTTAACAATATATATTTTTTAACTTCTTACTTTAGCCTGCTTTTTGTATTTTGTATCACCATATAACACGCAACGGGAAAGTGAGGAACGGAATATCTGAGCACTAGGTTTTCTCTGATTATACTACAACATGTGTAATACAACGGGAAGCCTAGAAATATTTAAATTCTTGTTTAGTCGGCAAGTAAGCATTACGTTAGTTTTTTTTTATTGTTAAAGTGTGAATTTCGGGTTTTGAGTGGTGGAACTCAATATCCCGGTTTGTCTTTTTAGTGTTTTAGAACGAAGAGATAAAAATATGTTTCCATTCCCCGAGTGGATATTGAACCTGCAACCCGCGAACTTACAAACCTCTAATGCTTATAATCATATACATATATTAATGTTTCAAATAAATTATGCAATTATTATTAATGACATACTAATTTATTAAAACAATAATTACAGTCAAATTTTGATAATTGGATAACATTGACATTGGATTCCGAACTAGTTTCGATCATTTTTCCGTATGATCAATACTATTGACTATTTCTATTTAATATGTTTAATTTAATTGATAAAAGTTCATTTTAAAAAATAAAAGAAACCTTAGATTCAACACAAGTAGAACACAAATGTAAATGAAGATGGTTGCTAAATGAATTGCCGTGTGAAATTGAAAAAAAAAATTGTATTTAAATTAGATATCTGTATAATTAGTATAAAGGATTCTTAATAATTGATGATAATCTTGGGTGGTTATGGAATAGACAATTAATAATCATTTTTTTATATTTTCTTGTTTATTTTAATTATTTTGGTTTGTTTTCTTCATCGATGTATTTTAAAAGGTTTATGTGCATGTATATGGGTCAAAAGTATTATGAGCACAATAATAAAACAAACAAATTCTAGCAATGTGCTTAAAATTGTAAGCTATAGTGTAAGAAATATCGCTCGTATCTCTCAAAGCTACCCAGATTAACTGTTAATTGTATATTTAATACTGTCAGTAACTCACCACATAATTATGTCGTGTCGTGTATCGCCATCTAACATTGTTATTAGAAACCTCAATCCCTCTACGACGCCATCTAGCGATCAAACGCTCAAGCAATATGTTATTGTCGCATTGAATACCTTAACTTTAAGCTTTTCAAACCTTGCCGCTAGATGTCGCTGTAACAAAAATAAATTTTTCCTTAAGTCCTAATTTTTTTGTGAGTATATGAAGACGTAAATAAGGAATTTTCTCTAATAACTAATCATTCAGTCTTTTATTTTTTTCCCCTTTTACATCTACGGTTTGTGGGCTCGAGTCACTTAATGGAATACTTGTATATTAAAAAATATTTAAAATTATTTAATAATATTTTCACTCTGTTAAGTTCCGCCACTCAACACGCAATGCTTTCAGAATTCGGCAGAAAGTCTTAGCACTAGGTTCTCTATCTATCTACCCTGCTATTTGTAGAATACAGCGTGAAAATGAAAAACAAAAGTTTTAAATAGATATAGAAAGCTATATAAGCTATATATTTCTTACTTACATGTACATGTCATATACATAGGAAATATAGATGGTAGTGAACATAAATAATCATTGAAATAAATTAAAATCAACTTCACGCTGCATCCCGCACACATCGTTGTAAGAAGATGGAATCTGTGTCAAGACACTCCGCTACTCTTCTGATTTCGTCGGAGGTTAATACATTAAAAATATATTGACATTCGTGGCTGTCGTGGCGAAGGGGCACAAGGGTGTGACATTTTCATTTCTTTGCTCTGGCACCAAAGCCAGGTGCCAGCCGTGTCGTTGAGGTTCCCCATTTAACACGGAATACCTGGATAAACATTGTAGAAATTGGGGAATGGAGTGACTTTGACACTGTGTACTCTGCATCACGTAAATAGGATCATAACAGGATAGATAGAGCGAGTGTCGAGACACTCCACCCTCCCCTCGAATTTCAAACATTGAGTGTTGAGTGGCGGAACTAAACACCGCTCTTTGTTACGATGGCCTTATATAACAGGCAACAATGTTATATTTAAATATACACAATGTAAGATTACACACAGTTAGTAATTATACTAAATGACAACACTGTAGTCAATTTTGACAGATCAATGTTGAAACATACGGGACTCCTGGCTCCCGATCGTCTTGTTGCTGTCATCTAAAACAAACCTTATTCAAATAGGAATAGGGGTGAGATTGAAAATGCTAAAGAATAATTTACTAAAATGTATGGCGATCTTACTTGTTGATTTCGATGTAAATTCTTATTTTAGTGTACATTGAAGAGTAAGAGAGTTTGTGAAGTTTTTATAATATTTATATTTAAAAACGTAATTAGGCTCTTAAATTTTGTGATTGATCATCTTCACGCTGTATCCTGAATATTGGAGAACGGGTAGAGGGAATCCAATTATTGAGATATTGCGTGTTAAATGGCAAAGTCAACGCTGCTCTTAATGCCAGAGCGAGGAACTTAAGATAATCTATTCATCCGAGTGAGCATCGAACCCACAACCGTTACGTTGTCATCGTCGTGGTAGTTTATATTATAAGTGGTCGTAATAGTTTACAGCGACACGGCAGCAGAATGTCAATCTTATGGGAATCGACATGACAGTATCTAGATATAATTCCAGGGATGGCTAATCTCCAGTGATTTACGTGACTTTGTGATCTATACATTAGACAATACAATCCTATCACTAAAGTAAACAAAATAATATAAAATAAATAATTAAAACCAACTATCAATGTATACGTCATATCCAAACATTTTCGTAGCAAACGTCGCTCCCATACGCTTATATTTTTAGACCGTAGCGAGCTCTGGCTGAACGCTGTCTTTAGTGAATCTTAAACTATGGAATAATATATATAGTATTCATTTATTATTATAGTGAAATAAGTGAAATTGTAACAATGTGTTTATTATGACAAAGACTGTAGCTATGGATCATTTTAGGAGGCCAAGATTCAGGGCACGGAGGAGGGTACGTAAAGTTTTAGGTTATGCCTTTACTAATGTTATAAAGATGAGTTTGTTTGATTGAACGCTTCCATCTCAGGAAATACTGGTTGGGATTGAAGTTCTGTTTGTATTGGGTAGTCCATGCATCAACTAATACTACCGGAAATCACGGTAATATAACTGTGCGTTATACCATCTGTTGCTTGTGGAGTTGCGGAACTCAACGTCGCGTTTTGCCTCGTTACCAGAGCGAGATTGCGGTTTTGCCTCGCTTACAGACTGAATACAGACAAATGTATGATTCTGAGGTTTTACCAGTGTAATAGTAAAAAGTTTATTAGCATGATTACAGACAGAGGACGTAGTGGCGAAGAGGTACAAGCATGCGACTGTAAACGCAACAATTGTGGGTTCGGACCCCACACGGATGAATGAAAGATGTAATATTTTCACTTTCCTCGCTCTGGTAACTAAGTAAACTACGGCGTTGAGTTCCGCCGCTCAATGCGCAATGTCTAAAAAATTCGGCAGATGTGTATTATTGGGGACAGTAATGTATTAACATTAGATTCGAAGTGCAAAATCCATAAAATAAATATTACATGATTATGGAAAGCTACTTGCAATTGATCTTATTAGCTTAGGTCAGGTAAATATATTTTGAGTAAATGCATTATTTTGATTTCCCCCTGCTCTGATAAGACGAAATGCAGTTTTGAGTTGACTATTCAATGTTGCATACACAATAATGGGGATTCACATGGAAAGCGTGTTATGCGGGATCACAGCGTAAAACCGAAAAAAGTGTAATTGGTACGTGAATATTTATCTTTAATCTGATAAAAATATTGTATTCCTTTGTATAAAACTATACTTATCTAAAGCTATAAAATTGGGTCATTTTTATCAATTAACAAAGGGAGCCGTTGTTAAATGTTGTTGCAAATAGCTTGTAAGCTCGCTTTGTCGCAGTCAAGCACCAATTAGTAAGCGCCGAGCAACTATTAAAATTTAATTTATTTCAAAACTACGAACTATCAGTAGGTGCCTACTTGATTAAAATACTACAAGTTCTTTGATTTTCACGATTATTACACATTTTTAAATGAAACAATTTTAATCGGATTAATCGCGTATATTTTGTATTTTTATAGATTTTTGGAAACTCGAATTTTCGAACACTTTGCAGTAGTCCGTGGTCATGGGTAGACTACCCGTGATACTAGCGTATACCCGTGAAAATATACGCGATTAATCCGGTTAAAACAGTTTCATTTAAAAATATTACAATTTAGTTTTATGTTTTAGTTTTAGTCAGCATGTTAGGCATAGGGATAATAGTGTTAAGACAATCTGTTACCTATTGATCATAACCTCTTTATGATTTTCTCACTTAATTTCCGTATACTGGTTCTGGTAACAAGACAATGCGCGGCATTGTAAACACAACACGCAATGTCTCAAAAAGTGGAAAATAAAGTGTCTTAAGTTCCCTTTTCTATCTTTTACTCCTTTCTATATACCGTAAAATGTAGGCGATGAGTAAAATGTCAGAACGTCACGTAATGAATCATACACCATTCATAAAACGAGGACTCATACCGTCGTAACATTCCTTCACATATAAATATTACTCTCATATCACGATTTTTATTAATATAGAAAGAACTGCCCAATTTTTTTATATATATTCATGAATTAAAAATAAAGATAGCCAATATATAAATGGGAAAAACAGGAAACTATCTAAGTAGTCAAAGCTAGTCTTAGCGCATCAACAAAAGATTGCGACTGTATACGGGGCAGACTGTGGGTTCGGTTCCTACTCGAGAAATGATGATGGTGTCTAAACACTACTTAACCTTACCTACCCTGCGATGTGCGGGATACAGTGTGACGGTATCCAAAAAAAAATATGTAACTAGTAATATACAAGAAGGAAAAACAAACTGCGAAGTGATTCTTATGCACATTTTTTTATAAAATATACGTATGTATAAATACAATGATCCCAATTGATTCAATCTATTATATATTTTTTCAATAAATCTTATTAAGTTTGGTTTTGTGCTGTACTCTTGATGTCGCGCTGAATTTATGATGATGGGAAGTACGGTTCCCACTTCGGGGAATATATATAAAACCGAGGTTGTCTGATTTCTGTTTCATTTTTCGACTGAGCAGTATGATGCTGGCCCTAATAGCCCCTACAACGTCACCGAGCTTTAAGAGGTCTGACCTTGGCTTGGTCAACGTGGAACGTGGTCAACGCAACAAGTGCATTACAAAAATAAACCTTATCACAGGAAGGTGCCAACAAAAGAGAAGATGGTGTCACAAGGGCGTCTCCTATGTGACTTGGACCGCGGCTTGCGTACACCATTTGTAGTGGAGCACTTTGTTTTGCTCTATTACAGCTAGGCCTACTGTGTATATTATATTAAAAATAAAATATTTTCCTTTCCTTGCTCCAGTAAAAAAGACAAAGCGAATTGTTGAATTCCGCCACTCAACACGCAGTATTTCGAAAATCGTATAGACAATGGGGAACGAATGTTTCTATTTTTATTATCGTCATGAGCTTTTAGTGAAATAGCTTACATTCTAAGCCATTTCATTCATTTCATACTTTGCTTCGCTCAAACATATTTAGCCGAAACGTTTCCATATTCTTGTACGAACTAGAGTTGAATGACAACGGTCAGCTGTGGAGCTTTCGGGAGAGGGTTGTCACAAAAATACGCGTTATTCGACTTTAAATTCCATAGTGTGCATAAGAAAATGTTTTAACATTGTATCGGACTGCTTATCCAATGTTTGCTAAATACCTAAACAACTGTGGCGTTTAGTTCCACTACTTGGTAGTGTGTGACAGAAAATATGCTGGATGTGTATGTATTAGAAAAAAATATATATTTTGTATTTTGTTTATTATGCCTCTGTAGCGTGGTAGGGAGCGTAAATCTAATTTTATTTATATTCTATATTTCACCTTAGCCCAATTCGAGAAATTACTTGTTGCTTGGTGGTACAAATTTTAATATATTCATTCCTATGGATACCGTAGGACGCCCTGCAGCACGATGGCCAGACGACTTAAAGAAGGTGGCTGGCATCGGATGAATGCGAGAAGCCAATGACTGGGATGGTTGGGGCTCGATGAGGGAGGCCTACGTTCAGCAGTGGACGGCGATAGGCTGATTTAAAAAGAAAAAAAAGTCCTATTGATAGGGGTCGAACCCACAAACATTGCCTTGTCCCACTGCGTCACGACTGTATTTTATTAACTATGTCATTTAATTCCTATATTTTGACAACCCTATATCGGCGACGTCACAAGTGGGTCAACGACGTCTCCGTCACGGCGGATACCATCGATCGGAACGACGCGCAAGCGCAACAAGTGCATTACAAAAATAAACCTTATCACAGACATATAAAGTGTAAATTCTTTTAAAATAACCTCAAATTTAACGTATACTGCAATTTGATTTGCAACTAAAAGCTTTTTCTATTTTGAACTCTATTATTAAGGAATAAAGTATTTTTTTACTTGCGAAATGTTTGATTGGTTTGTTAATTTTCTCAATAACACGGTGATTTGTGTTCTATTGTTCAAGGAATAGGGTTGGAATTTTTGTAAAAATCATAATCGATATCGATATTGTGTTGTTTCATTCAATTAATTATGACTAAGTAAATCGAGATTGCATTATTTTCTTAATAATAACACAAAATTACGTTCAGTTTAGGAGTATTTTTTATATAAAGCCAAATTTTCTATAAAAAGAAAATTTTAAATAATAAGCTGACTTCAAATATCTGTAAATTATTATTAGTGACCTATAAAGAACCAGGATACACACATCGCTCAAAAACTACTGAACCGATTTTCATGGAACTTTGAATATTGCTTAAGTCCGAATATATTACAATTTAATTCACAAAGAATTCTCTCGATATAACGTTTAGTTTCCGAATAATTTCCACATATCGTTTAGGGGGTAAATATATAAATTGTACTAAAATATTATCAAAATTCATCAATATCACATCGCCATTGATTATATTTGGTTGCATTCAACATTATCAATGGAACTAAAGAGCTTGATCGAAAACTGAGAAAATTTGATTACCAACAGAACCCGAGTATATAGCATTAGGAGGTTAGGCTCTGAGAACCCAGTGTTAAGTGTTCAGGATATTTCATTCTTCACTTTCCACACTTTGTCTCACTCACTTACAATTAGGCCGTTGTGGCTCAGGGGCGAAGCGTGTGTAAAAGCAACGATTGTGGCTTCGATTCACACTCGACGAAATTAAATATTAAATATTTTCATTTCCTTGCTGCTATACTTCGTGCGCGGGTTTGAGTTTCGCCACTCAACACGCATTGTCTCAAGAATTCGTCGGAAATAGGAAACGGGAGAGACTTAAGAGTCTCCTACGAAGAATGGAGTGTTTAAAAACTAGGTTCCCAGGTTGATTCTGTCTACCTTGCTATGATACAACGTGAAGATTATAATACTATCCTTTATAAATATAATAAAGTCGTGTATGATACAAGGTGAAGATTATAATACTATACTTTATAAATATCCTTTATAAATAAATAAAGTCTATATTAATATAATAAAGTCGACGACCTTATATAATAGAACGCGATAATCTCAAAACCTACTAGATCAATTAAAATTTTAACAATTATTTTTGTGTTGGATAAACCATTTATCAAGAAAGCAGGCATAACTCGGTGCACTAGCAGGGAAGGAAGAGGTAATCTAGAAACCCAGTGTTAAGACACTACGTTCTAATTAATACTTCCATTTCCACTTACCGCCGAATTCTTGAGGCATTTGGCGTGTTGAATGAACTGGAACTCGGCACAACGCTTTGCCTCGTTATCAAAGCGAGAAAATAATAAAAATAAAAATGTTATTCCCCCGAGTGGGTATCGAACCCACAACTGTCATTTCAGTCACACCCGTGTATAGCTGCACCATGACGGCCTCATATACACTAGTTACATATGTATATATAAAAGTATCTAAGATCAAAGGTCATATTGTGACGTCACTGAGCGTCGCGGCGAGTACGTATGCCTGACGGCCTGTGCACTCTTAATAAACCCACGCATTGCCGCTACGATAACTTTGTATGGGACTACGTAAACAAACAAACTTCACGCGTAAACTTTATATATATACATATATTTGTAAATAATTGTATTCCTTTTTCGGGAATTCTTTCGGGATAATTTAGTTTTGACCATCATCATCTATTTCCTCGCGCTGATTGACCGCCACTCTAAACGCAATGTTTCAAAAATTGGGCAGTGCATCAGGACCGGAATGTCTTAAACTAGATTCCCTCTACCTGTGTAATCCTGCTATATGCGGGCAACAGCGTGAAGCTTAAAAACAAAATTATGTTCACCATTTTTTACTAAGTTAATGGGATTTGTATAATTTTATATCTGCATTGCTATAACGTATAAATCATTTTAAACAATTATAATATACTGGTGGCGATATATTTAGTCATGGTACATCGTCATATCTTAAAAGAAATCTAAAAAAAAAGAATTAAACATAAACTTTTAATGACGATTCCAATGTACAACTACTGTACCCAGTTAGGCACATCCCAGCAGATCTACCAGTAGACCGATATTTGAAAAAAAACTAAATATTTTTATAGTCTTAATTAAATTTCAATTTAAAAACAAAAATGATATACTACACCAATAAATAACTAACGCTAGTAGCTCCATTCTATTCAGCCTAGACAAAATCGATTCCTAAAATATCGATTACAAACTACATAGCTACAACAAAACGCGAATCGATCAAAGTTTTACAACTGAAACGCAACGTTCTACGTCAAAGTAAAATGTCCTGGAAACGTTTCAATATTTACTCGCACTGAATACAGTGAGTGCTAGTGTTGCGCGCGCACCCATTCACTATGGGGGGCAAGGGAGGGAAAACGAGGTGGGGAACTATGAGATATCAAAACGGGCTTAAGCTCCGTTCTCGTCGGTTGTGTTTACGGCCTGCCCAGCGGCCGATGCGCGGCCACGACGGCAGATCACGACGGTATCCCACTGGTGGCCCAGAGTGGCCTACCATTACCACCATGCCGTAACATGATGGGCTACAACAACCAAGGGCACGGATACAACAAGTTGTTCACGCAGGTTTGCCTCAGTGCTGTGAATTGTGCGCAATGAGACTGTTGTGGAAGTTTCTGAGGAACCTCCGTAGTTTGGGTAAAGGGAACGCGTGTGGATTTAGTGGAATTGCGATTATATTATAGCTTTTTACACGTTTTCACAGGTATTTACACGTATTTATTGTGTAAACACAACGTAGTATACAAGTAAACAGGATAGGTACTGTATAAACATAGGTAGTGGCTAGTTTTAGTCCTATCACGATCATAATAAAAAAGATTATCGATATCATGACACACACAAAAAAGAACTGCTTCGCTAAGTAAAAGCTACGAAACTTAAAGCTATTTTTCTTGTACTTACTATACCTGAACTTTGACGGGTACGTCAAAAAATAATAAAAATAAATAGATTTTTTTTAATAATAATAGATTTTTTTTTACATATTATTAATATTATTTGTGACCGAGTTTGTTTATTTAAAAGCCCGTAATTCTCTGTACGTTTTAAAGTCAACAACAATCATAAGTCAGTCAAATCTTTGATAGATTTAGAGTTTGTTTGTGTAATGTAAATTTCATATAATAATCACCATTAATTTAATTTATAATTTTAATTTTTTCCTTAAATTTTTTCCACAAATCTTTGGTAAAGTTGGCACATTATACATACATACTATTATTTAGTAATATTCTATCAAATATCCATGTATAGTTATTACGGACAGAGTGCATTATTTAGTAATCAACCCTTAAACGCACTTAAAAGCTTAACTACAATATATGTTGCGTCGTGTTATCAAATACACTTTAGCGTACTTTGCAAATGTATAGTAAAAAAGTGTAATTTTGAAAGAGAGACTATTAATACTCTTGAATATATAAATTAAATATTAACATCAAATCATTAATATTTATCTCAATTTTTGAACTCACTACTACCAACCGTACTTCCCAACCACTGGACCAAACATATACTTTTCAAGAATTTTAAAATTTATTTCAAACAAACAGAACGCTCGTATATCTTCGGGGTCTGGTCTTTATCACAAGTTTGTGCCGCGGTTTAATTACCGCTGTCAAATGTACAGATAACGATGCACTATTACCGTAATCGCCTTGTGCTGCTTTTATCGCTTGGTAATAGCTTGTTTTTTTTATATTTTCATGTATTTACTATCTTATATCGTGTAGGGTGAGGCAGGGTACCTGACGAAAGAGAGAAAAAGTGATCATACTTAATTTTTGAGCTACTAGTTTTCTATAAGATTTTTTTATCTTTATAAAAACTGCCTTCCATGGCTTCATCGTGCCCATCACGTTTCTGGGTGTTGGGCTCAGAGCAGTACCTTGGACTTCCCACCTAACTGTAGTTTTGAAAGGCGTCTTTCAAAACTACAGTTAGATCAGAAGTCCAAGGTACTGGCGAACTCCTGTTTCTATTCAAATTAAATTTCTCTTCAACTATTCCTGGTCAGTTCGTTCATGACTTCGAAAATATAATTAAAGTGAAATTCTAAGCCAGTCTAGAACTCCGCAAATTCAAAAAATAAATTAAATTAGCTTCACGGTGTATGTCATTGATAGCAGGGTAGGCAAAGGGAACCTAGTATTAAGACACTCCGTTCCCCACTTTCCGCCGGGTTCTGGGGGTATTGCCTGTTGAGTGGCGGAATCCAACGCCGCGCTTTACCTCGACAAAAGAGCGAAGAAATGAAAATATAAATGTAAATAAATATTTCATTTCCTTGAGTGGGGACCATAACCAGTTGAATTTACAGTCACACTTTGTGCCCCTGCGCCACGACTGGCCTCTACATAGAACTCCACAACTGTAGCAAAATCAAAATTTGCATATATTAAGAGATCTTGAACAATCAAGAACAATAATATAAATAAAACAAAATAGTTCAATTTTTAGCTTCTACGCCGTTCGATATTCCGAATCTGCTTATTATTCTTCAGTAAAAGAGAGTTGCTCTTTTTTTAAGAGTAAAATTGAGTTAAGTTTTTTGGCAATTCTTCTCAACGATTACTTTTTGTGGCGATGGTAGCATGCTGTAAGACTGATACTACTGACATTTCTATATAACATGACGATTTCAAAATGCTTGAAATGGCATGTTCTGATTGAATAAAATTTTGAAAGAATGTTTTGATTGTAAATTGGATTGGGTTTGCATAGGTATATAATGCAATACATTCTTTTATGACAGTGAATTGACGTCTTCGTCTACGGAACAGTTCACATTTGCTTTATATGTAATAGTTACACATTCAATTTCCGCTCGGGAAAGTGTCTACCTGTAGATATATTCAATATATATACGGGTATCTACGGTTTCCTTGATAAGCGACGCCATTCACAGGGTTGGGTGGAAAAATGGGGGTTCCATACTCGAAACTCTAAGTTAATACAGAGATGTATGGGTTGAATAGAAAATAAAATGTCCAGTATCACAAAATTATCTCTGCCTTTTGAAATCGCATGGCGCAGCGGCATGTCTGACTGTAAACGCGACGGTTGTAGGTTTGATTCTCACACGGGGGAATGGGAATAGCTCTGGTAACGAGATAAACCACGCAATATCTCCAAAATTGGGCGGAAAGTGTGGAATGGAGTGTCTCAATATTAAATGCTATCTGCAGGATCTAAAGATTATTAATAACTGATATACATATAAAAATAAGTTGCTTTCGGCGTTTTAAAATTTCTTATGGCTTAGTGGTCAGAACCTTGAAACGGTCTCTAAGACACGCCGATTCGAGTTCACGTTTTTTATATTTTTATACATTTTTTAAACACATTTTCTTAGTTTAGTGTGGAATAACACTTTATATTAAAAATATAATTCTATTTATGTTATAAATATTTCATATACGAACATAATATTAAATATTTTTCACTGAAGAAGCCTCTCCTGTTTAGCGTCAAACTCAATCGTTACACCTTCAAAAGTATGTATTGTTGACTTACGTCATCCGTTCGGTAAACAGCTAAATCGGGTCTCTATTCTTTGCAAACCATAACATCGTCTCGGTACTGAATAGTTATTTTTATGAACTCCGTTAATATTGCTTAGTGGTACTAAGTGCTGCTTTCCATGTAGCTCTGGTAACAAGACAAAGTACAGTGTTGAGTTCCGCCACTAAAGACGCAATGTCTTGAAAATTAGGTAAAAAATGGGAACGGAGTTCAACACAAGGTTCCCACTGGTTAATCTATGCTATGCGGGGAAAAGCGTAAAACTGAAAAAAGAAATACTTTTTTTACTGTACCTACGTCTTAACATGTTCAGCTTCAAACTATATTACACAGAAAGGTAGGCAGAGGAATTCTAGTGTTAAGACACTCCGTTCTTTATTTCCTGAGTGCCGGGACTCAACGCCGCGCTTTGCCTTGACTGGCGAGCGAAGAAATAAAAATATAGATTTATATAAATATGTAATTTCCTCGAATAGGGATCGAACCCACAACCAGCTGCGTTTACAGTCACACACTTGTGCACCTGCGCCGCGACTGGTCCATATTAACATGTTGAAATGCTATACTACGCAGATTTGGACCAGCTAACTGTAACCTTGACATGTGAAACAAGTACGTATTTTAACCGTAATCTTGCTCTGATACGGCTTATAAGCCGTAAAAGTTAGCTATGGCTAACATTTTCTACAGAGGACTGTGATATCCAATTAAATTCTTACCTAAGAAGCACTATAACTTTCTTTCAATGGGATTATAAAGTACAAAGCGAATCTACTACCTGATTTTACTTTGTGTGTGAAGGTAACTGTAGCACCACTGTGACTTTAAATAAAAAAAAAAAATGAAATAATTTATGAAGAGTTTAATAAAATAAATAATAATTTATTAATGACGAAGCTTTCCCATTATTGGAAATAACGAACTTGCTCTTACCGGAAGCCTTATCTGAAGCTCCGATCAGAAAACTCATTCACTCATGCTAAGATAAAAATAACAACATGATTTCATTCGTATCATAAAGTCATTTTTTTCTGTTACCTTCATGGTGTATCTTGTGTATAGTGAGATAATCAGAGAGAGGGTTAAGATACTTCGTTCTCAACGCACCACCCAATTTTCGAGATATTGCATGTTGAATAGTAGTGCTCAACGTCCCGCTTATTACAATTTTTTGCCGTGTGATCCCGGCCTAGAATAGGATCATCCTGGTACTGGTGGTGTC
>DWAN01000849.1:0-20484 GCA_018230445.1 Heliconius hewitsoni
AGAAAGAAAAACAGAAATACATCGATTCACCTCCGCTCGCTAAATCCTCTAAAAACACAGCGGTACGTGAGGAAAATATAAATAATTAGTGCACCCCTAGCTGGTCCGCGCCCTCGCCTCGCCTCGCCCCTAACGGGATTATATTGGAGGTAAACAGACGTATTAAAATGGAATGAAATTGCAATTTCTATGGTAGTACCGCACCCTGCCGCGTACAGACACAGGAGGACGGATTTTAATAACTCATTTGATTCTTAAAGGTAGTGTCACAGGAACATAGTGTCTTAACAGGTGTTAACTTGGTTCCAGTGCTTTCTGTACTGTACACGGTTACGGGGTACCCCACACACCGCCCAATTGTAGAGACATTGCGCGCTCAATAGCGGCACCCAACGCAGCTCTTTTTCTTGTTAACAGAACGAGAAAATAAAAACACTTCGAATAAGAATCGAACTTACAACTATCGCGCTTTCAGTCAGAAACCGCTTCGGCACGACGGCCTCTAAAATATTATTAATTTACTATTTACATAGAATATTATGGTTTTTAGTAAATAAATTAATTATTTTTGTAGCAAATTCAAGGCACCCTAACACTGTACGTGTACAATCATGTCGTGTCGGCGTCTTCAAAGGGCAGGTGAGGTAATTCACGAGGGCGCACGACCCCCTGCAGACTGACCCACTCGTTGTGCTAACACTTGCTTAATTTTGGTTTTATTTATGCTCTATCTTGTTAAATATAAAGTTCATATCCAGACCGAACCTTTGGTGGTTTGTAATTTTGTAAAGCTTTTAGTATATGTTCTTTTTTATTAAAAAAATAATAATAACTAAGTAGCCGCTGTGATGCGCAGAGGTCATTAATTGAATTAAAATAATCTGTGAACTCGATTTCCATTCGTGGGAATAAGTTGTGTTCATTTCCTCGTTTTGTTGAGATCCTCTGTAATATCTATCTAGAAAATTAAACATATTGTGGGGAACGGAGTGTCTTAAGACTAAATACCCTTAGTCTACCTACTACTGCTCTGTGGGATGCAGCGTGAAGCCATTATACAAATACTGTGTTAGTTCTTGTGATAGAAAGTAATATTGAAATTTATAACTAACAATGGTTTTTGGTACAAACGCTGTCGGCGACAGTCCCGTGGAGATGAAAGCACAAAGGGACTCCCCGGGGCCGCGGTAACTACTGATATTGTTTCTAAAATTGGGAAAAGGGATTTGGAAAAGTTTATTACATGTTACTTAAAAAATAGTTTTTTTTTATGTTTTAGATATTTACGATTTGTTTTAAATTAAACTATTTTTAAGTGACTTTAACCGAGGCTAAAAAAATGGCACAGTGTCTAACTGAAAACACGACAGTTGTGGGTTCGACTTAAATTCGAGGGAATGACTTAATAATTTTTCCTTCCTCGCCTTAGTACCATGAAAAAAAGCATCACTAAGTTCCGCTACGAAACACGTAATGTTTAAAATTTTGAGCTGTGCGTGAAGAACAGAGTATCTGCCTCCTCACATTAAAAAAAAAAGATTAATAAAGAGATGGACACCAAGTTCAGACTACTCAGTGATAAAAAATCTATTATGAGTTGGAAAGTCCGCTTATCCTAGTCCTCTATCCTTAGTCCTCTGATAAAATATGTATACCCAATTCTAACAAAATACAACAATTTACAACATTTTTCGCCAATAACTTACATTGTTTTGACAGTTCTACAATAAACTGAATGCTTAGGGGTTCAAATTTTCCGTTTTTTTTGCCAATAAATTCCCAGCCCGCCCTATCTACATCGCGCTACGTAACGACTCCCAGCGGCGATAGGGCACGGACACTCGACCTTTGTCTCGTTTTACGCCTTTTGTGTCGGAACTGAAGAGCTTCATAGTACAACGCTTGTATATACTTGTATTATCGTGTTAAAGTGGTAGCTTGTTGTTCTAGAGCTATGCTTCGTACTGGGAAAGCGCTTCGTCGAAATACGTTGTACTCTTTAAAAATTAAAAACAATTATTATTTTTTTCTTTCTTTTTATAGAATTGAATCCACAACCAACGCGCTTAATGCGATACGTTGTCCCATTGTACCATTATGAAAATGCTTACAAATTTAAATACAATTTTGTATCCTATTATCCTTATTGTTCAAATATATATAAAGATATATAAGTTCCTATAGAGGACGAACACGCTTTTATCCAACCGTGTTTCAATGTCTTTTCTCTTTTATTGCATTGCTTAACAAAATTTTGCTTACAAAGCTTTTTTATGATATCGAATTCTTATTATAATTAATAGTTATTTTCATTTTGCCTCGTTCTGCTAACAAGACATAGGGCGATGTTGAATTGATTGAACACACATAGTCATGTTATTTATATAACTTACCTCCTAAATTCTCGAATCCACTGTTTACCAACACATCTCCAGCAATTTTTCCAAATATTTTTTGTAATATACTGCAATCTGGATCTTAAACTGAACATGGCAGTACTACTGATTTATTGAGCTTTACTGAAGTTGTTAGATCAGTATTGGAGATGGGAATAGACATTTAAGATAAGAACTTCTAAATGTCTATTCTCATCTCCTATGCTGATCCAATGTTAACATTTTTTAGTAAAATGCCTTACGCATTCAATACAGTAGATCGTGGTCTTCTCTTGCTCTAGTATCCAAAGTAAATTCTCCAGAACAGCTTTAGAGTTTCTTCTTCTGTTTTCAGAGACGTCCACAGTCCATTCTCACTGTCATTAAGTATAGCTTGTGTGCATTCTATCTCTTCTCCTTTTTTAAACATTTATTAACTTTTACTTCTATTATAACTTCTCGATATCATCTCTATGTTGTCTATTTGCAGCTTTATAAACACGCTAGTGTGGATAATATTGCTGTGGACTATAAAATCACTAAATGCTAACTTTCGACAAATTTAATTTTTTTCTGTATTAATGTAACCTGTTTAATTAATGTAAACCGTGACAATTGTCAGGCCATGATATGCCTAGCCTCTATAATAACTCTTAAATTTCATATGTACTGTAAAAAATCTAGGTGTTATTATTCATAATAAACTAACTTGGAGCACTTAAGTTGCTGATGTTTCACTCAAAATCTACATTACCTAACTGGAACGGGCATTCAACACCTGTATAATTCCCAGCCCTTATCACCTTCATTTATAGCCTCCGTCTTAAACATAAGATTATAAAAAAAGACTATAAATTTAAAGACAAAACCGAGATTCAAACGTAATATCGTACGTAGTATAAATAAAGAAAAAGTTAAAAAGCTCCAACTGACAGACTTTGAAAGGAAACGCGAAATGTAAAAAAGAGAATAAATTACTTTCCTTCACTTTCCATTTGGAAGGGGAGAATGGGCGAAACTGGATTATATCGCCGGCGTCCTCTGGGAGGAGGGAACGGGAAGTTGCCTAAGTCAACTGTAATCTCGTTTGACGAGTTTTGGTTAGTGTGCGGCAACCAGTTACGACTTAATACTTCCAAAAGTTTATCTTTGCCGCGGTTAGTATGTATTGTTAGTAGCGTACGTAGGTTTATATTTGTTATGTTAGCTTTTAATACAGAGTTTATTAGATTGAGTTTTAAAAACAAACATACTAGATTGTTTTCTTACAAAAATAAATAAGTTTTCCTATGTACATCATAATGTACTTTTAATATAAATACTGTTGTTTTGTTCAATACAAGATGTTTTACTAATGTACGGATATTATTTAAGAGAAAACATATTACGCAAAATTTACGAACGCATAACCTACTTATTTTGTAATATTTGTAATATTTGTTAGTTAAAAAATACAGTATTTTTTTGGCTTTTGTAGCTTTATTACGCTGATGAGGCCGCAAGGGCACATGCCCGTGATTGTGAAGAAACGGTTGTGGATTCGATTTCCACTCGGAGGAAGGTAAATAAAATATTAATAAATGTAATTTATGAATACTTTCATTTCTTAGCTCTGTCAACAAGTTCCGCTACCGCCGGAATGTCACGCAATGGCTCGATAATTCAGTAGAATCACTATGTTCCCCCTGCCTACCCCGATATATGCGGGATATAGTATGTAGCGGAAAAAAATAAAAATTATATCAAAACTGAATATTTATAGCCACTAAAGTTTAAGCTAACATTCATCATGTACAACAAATACACAAAATAGGAACCATATTAGATGTTATTTATTATTAAAGCGATTTCGAGAGTCCTGAACTAACAAGCTAACGTATTTAATATTATTCTGAGTCGGTCCCTCGCCCCGTCCACTCCCACTCAGCTCTACTTTCCGTTGAGAATGTTTAATTTATATTCCTTTGCTTTGAAAAGAGCTCTTTCATAATAAATCAACGTATATTTAGCTTCTGTTTGTTTTAGTATTTATATTACGAAGGAAACCTATTATACTAATTGATGAAAGGAATGATCGTTAAAGTTAATTAAACCCGTATAACGCAGGGCATAACATGATAGGTCTTTTAAATAATTCCTTGCAGATTTTTTGCAGCAGTAGTTCGTAATCTACTGAATGAAATGGATCAATTTCTTTTCGTCGCTTTGGTAAGAAGGTAAAGCACGGAGTTTAGTTCTGCCACTTAACTCTCAAATCGCGAAAATTTGCGGTCCGTGGGGAACTCTGCGTCCTAACATTAGATTACATTTTTCTAACTTGCTATATAAGGTATCCAGCGTGAGGCTTGATTAAAGATATATCCGATATATTCTGAAACGCATAAACTGTACGTCCACAATATAACACTAATTGGAGAGTCACTACAACCATTAAATTTGCACGGACCAGGAGCGCAGGGCCGACGCGTAATTGCTCGGTGTGGGACTAGGGGGGACTGGGGTGGATAGAGCCATTTCTCTTGAACATGAAGATAGGAGGTAGGATTATGACACTTTAAACCTTATCTCAGACGGCTAAGGTGCTTAGTTGGTTGAACTTAGTCTCAACGTTACAAAGTGGATACTGTTACAAAAATGTAAAGAATTGTTTGTTTTTAAAATTGGAAACAAATAATATTTAGTTCAATGAAAGTAAATTCTAACGTACGTATTACGCGTAGCTTAGCTTACGTACATATTACTTAGCTTACTAGGCGTATTACGTAGCTTCACGTTTTATCACCTAACATTATGTTAAGACCCTATATCTCTACGCACCTACATACCTACTACCCTAGACATTCCATGTTGAGTGGTGAAACTCAACGTCACACTTTGCCATATTACTAAAGCGGAAAAAGATTTTTTTTTTATTTTCGCGTGTAAAAATCAAATCAATAGCCGTTTCGTTGACAGTCATATGCTGTATCGATGTGTCGCGTAAATAAAAAATGTTCTCTTTATTTAATTAAATATAATGAAATTTAATTTAATTTTAACTCATTTTTCTTAGTAAAATCAACTTTCAGCTAGAAGTAAACACAAAAAATGCCTAGATAGCAATTCGGTAAACATAACTATTGCTGATTTCAGAGACCCAATCGAATAGCTCAGTTCAAATAAGTACTAAGTAAGTACTTCTTTCGTTCGTTCACATTTCTTTTATTTTTTTATTGCAGATCATGGGACCGAAAAGTAGGCTATCAATAAATAATAAAATATCAAATGATTTTTGATTAAACTATAATGACTATAATTTTTTAACAAGAGAGACAGCGTAGACGCTGTACTTTTTTTTAATTCCCTTGCTCTAACAGACAAAGTGCGGCGATGAGTTTCAGCTCCCAACACACAATGTCTCGAAAGTAGGGTAGTGGGTGGGAATCTTAAGATTAGGTTCCCTCTGAAAATTTATTATGAAAAAGCGTGAAGCTACTTTTTAATTATAAAAATAATAATACACTTTATATACAAAAATAATACACATTTATTTCTTAGCCATGATCCCTCACGCTTCTAAATGGCATGCGAAAATGTCACGGATTCTTTACTGTTTGTTTTGACGTCGAATTGAAATGTCAAGTAGAGAGGGATGATTACACGAGAGGAGGGGTCTGTTCAGGAGAGGACGAGAGATTCAAATGTTGCTGTTGAATTTATAAAATTGTTATGGTATAAATTTATATTCTTAAGGAAAAAATACAAAATTATAAGCATACTTCTTAATGAACAATATATATATTAATATATTACAAATTAAGACAATAAAATTACCTGCTTTTGAAGATTTTGTTACACAAACATAAAAAATATAGATAGATATGTGGAAAAATATATTACAGGAATGTTTGACAACAAACGGTTTTTTGTCTTCACATTCTAACCTATGTTACAGAACATCCCTGCCTGCTCATTTTAATTCCTCAAATGGGAATCGAATCCACAACCTATCGCGTTTTCAGTTAACGCTTGAGAAATCGAATCCACAATTTGTCGCGTTTACAGTTACACACTTGTGCCTGTCCATTTTTAAATACATTGTATGCTTTTGTCTTGTTATCGAAGCGAAGAAATAACAGTAATTCATTTCTTAGAGTCAAAATCTAACCCACAACCGTCACATTTACAATCACACAGCGAATATCTAAGAATAAAAATATGTCAATAGACAAATGCCCTACCGCCGGAGACGATAAACTACCCGAAGCATTAATCTTACCAACTTTATTACAAAGGACATGTTCCCGAAAAGAGCCACATGTGCGTCCATTTTAAATGAACGGCCGACGTGATGGCCACTTTGTTCTCTACATTAGCCATTTACTCTCTTTGTGCTTACAGTGCGAAAAAGCTTTTATCGCCGGCCACCAGTGAATTGTCATGTTCCATTTTGCCGTGACGTCCCCTATTTTTTTTAGATTTCAATTTACACTTTACTTTTTTTGGAGATTGTTTATATAATATTCTTCATATGTGTGTGTATCATCTTTTTTTCGGCTAATACCGTTTAGTTTGGAAAATTCTTTCTGTACCCCGCATATAACAGAGTAGGCAAAAGGAACCTAGTGTTCACACTAAGATCCCTACAGTCCGCTCTATTTTCGGAAGATTGCGAATTGCGTGTTGAGTGGCGGACCTCATCACCGTGCTTTGTCTTGTTAGCAGATCGAACTTTCCAGAGTACATATTGAAACTATGTCAAAATTACAAAGCGTCAAATACTAAATTAGGGAAATACATTTTGTTTTGCTTGTAATATAGGTTTACTTGGACTCATTCGCAACTATTAAAGAAATATTAAGCTTCCATTATAACCGATATGATATCAACAAATCGTTTAGTGACAAATATCGAAGCGTTCATAATGGACCCCCACCGGATGCTGTCATTATTTATGGCGTCCCGAGATGAGAATCTCAGTCAATTTTCCTGGTGAACGTGCCTTATATTAGCGCGCCTTATCTCGAACGCTACAAGTCATCTCCCCTCGTCGGCTAATTTCAAGAGGGGACAAAAGAACATGTGTATTGCAAACGATCGGCGTAGAATTACGCATCGCCCGTCTTTAAAGTGGCGTTGTGAGCTGGGTAAGCTTTTGTTTGTTATCGATGTAAATATATATATTTTTTTGATTTTAAAACACCCTTTTGTTAGTCTACTTATAACTAGGTAATAAAATCATAGAAAATGAATTGAACCTACGTGTAATAAATCTTGCCCGAAAATTAATTTATATTTGGTTTAACGTACAATACAATAATGGAGGCTTTAACCACTCAAATTTATGTTACTGTTAATTGATCGCTTCGAGCACATTCTACGGTATCTACAAATACACTTGGTGCATGTCGGCGTGTTTTTTTTGTTTATTTTTGTAAACTTACTTTTAATTTCACCGTAACTCGGAAGAACAACTTAATTGGCTAGAGCACTTGGAAGGTAACCACAAAACGCGGGTTAGAATTTGGTGACATTCAAATCTTTATATATTTTCCTTTAAAGCCGGTTTATACTTCTCCATCTTCTACATGTTAAGTCATTACTTATAGTTCCACGCCACCATACCCTGAACGTCCACACATAATAATAATGTGACACGCTTCTCCATAATAAATGATGCGTGAAACGGAACGTATAAAAATATATCAGATGGCCAGATGGGGGATGTAAGCCTCGTTATACAATAATATTGTCGAGATCCGCCCTCGCGGTGTTGCCATCTAAACATATGATTAGAACGTAGAAAATTTATTGGCATTTACTGTAAATTGGCGCAATGGTGCAATATCTGAATGTAAACGTGATGGTTGTGGGTTCTATTACCACTTACATAATGATGCGTGTAGAACGGAGTATCTTGACACTAATACCCGCTGCTTACCCTGCTATGAGATAGAGCTTACAGCCTAGAGCTACAAAACAATTCACGTATCTTCTGCAGGGTAAGTAGGGAAAGCCTAATATTTAACAGGCTATTTTATGCCCACTTTAATTTTAAGACGCTCCAATTTTCACATTTTCAAGACATTGTTGTGCGGCGAAATTCAGCTCCGCGCTTTGCCTACCATATGTAGTATCCATTTTCTCAAGTATAACGTAATCATAGCCATATCTTAATAGATACTAAGCATCAGCATCGTGTGATAGAGTCATGTCGCCAGCAATGGCAACACGCATTGGCAGACTCGACCAGATCATTACCACCCCCAGCATTTAAAACCGGAGTGAAGTAGTGGCTTTATGCCATTGTGTTTCGCATCAGGTAATGCCGGGCTCCGGTGCCCAATCTAACTTAAAGGCCGGCAACGCACCTGTAACTCCTCTGGGGTTGCACGGGGCCGTGGGCGGCGGTAGTCACTTACCATCAGGTGACCCGAACGCTCGTTTGCCGTATGTTTTCCATAAAAAAAAAATATTAAATGTGGTACCACATTAAAAGCAAATACGATTTTTTTCGATGTTGAACGTACAATTAGGTGGTAGTAATAGTGCAGTCAAATTCAACTCAACCGCATCGTCTACAGCATTTCTAATTTCACAACAGTCATTTAATGTAGAGCAAAGATTATACTAATATATATTACTAAAATTCATCAATTCTGGCTGTCGTGGCGCAGCGGCGCATCGTCTAACTGCAACTGCAAAGGCGGTGGTTGCACATGCTATTTCTTCTTGGGGAAATGACCATTTCCTCGTTCGAAAAACGAAGTGTTTTAACTGTAGAATGTGAAGATATGTGGGATACAATGTGAAGCCAAAAAGGAACTTTTATAACAAAAACAGAAAAATTACAAAAGTTTTCTAAATACCATTTTTTCCTCCCAGTGAGAGAGAGAGAGCAGTCCCCGGTATAAGTTATTTCACATAGCGTCCAAGTTAGTACAAACTAAAGCCGTAGTTTCATAAACAGAGTTTCCCCGCGCCCGTTATCCCTAAGCTTAGCTGTAACCGCAACAATACCGAGCAAGAGAGGGTGGATGCTGTTAGCGGGTTAGGATCGGTTTACACACAAAGCGATGCGCTAACTTTTCTTTAGCTTCACGTTCTATGTCGTATTTTGAAGGTAGGATGAGGGAACCTAGTGTTAAGGGAATTCTTCCCCAGGCCCCACACAATTTTCATGATATTGTGTGTGAACCTCGAATATAATAATATAGAATCAAAGCTTTCTTCTAAATTCCTTAGACCAATTTCTATTTTTAGCCTTGAGCTCCGATATTTTCTACTAAATCTGCTTCGTCCAATAAAATAAACTGGATGACATTCATTTAACATTGACCAAAAGAGCGGGGCCGAGCTTAATTAAGTTCCGTAGCTGGTCTTTTTGGATGGACCTCGTGTTGTATAATGAAAAGAATTCATGTTTTTTTACACTGATTTAATTTGACATTACGCTTATAACGCAACGCTTGGTTAAAATAGCAGATTAATTATAGACTAGTTGCGCGCAGCAGGTAGTGGATTTCAAATCTAATTTTGAAAATTTAAATGTAAAGCAAGGTAAAGTGCGACGTAGGCGTTTGCTACTTACACAAAGTTTATTTTTAACTAAAATTTATTTAAATCTATTGTGAGAATACATTTTGAAATAGCTTCACACTGCATCCCACATAAAACAGGATAGGCAGAGGGAACCCACAGAATTTTAGAAAAAAAATATTTAGAGTTACGGACCTCAACTTTGTGCTTTATCCTGTTAATTGAACTTACATATGCCGCTGTGCCACAACGGCCTCAATTTATATTTTTAAATGAAAAATATTGGAGGCCAGTAGTATCGTAAGGACATAACCGTGTGAGTGTAAACGCGGTGTGAGGGAATGAAATATATAATATTTTCGCGAGGCGTTGAGTTTCACAATTCATCACCGCCGAATTTTGGGAGCATTGGTCCAAAATTCGGCGAAAAGTGGAAAGCGGAGTGTGCTAACACTAGGCTCCCTCTGCCTACATGCGGGATACAGTGTCATAGTGAAAAAAATTACATCCCTGTAAGCCCGTTACACTTAAATGTTATGAGATCAAAAAAAAATCTTATCTCAGAAAATCTACGTGTAAAGTGTCAATCAAAAATATACAGTTAACTTTACTTCGAATCGTTCACACTCCGTTCTTGATACACACTCGATTCAAAGAGCTTCGTTAAAAACTACAAGGCAACAGTAAGATTCAAACCCACAACAAATGTTAGTTAGTGTAACTTGCCCACTGCACCACGATGACGATAGCAAACCAATTAATTACCTAATAAGCAAAATTATCTACAATAGTCATCGTGTATCCTTTGTTCTACCTGTTTTATCTCAGCGTCCATTACGTTAGACGAGGGGAGGTTTAGGCAGGAGGGGCCGAGGTAGATAAATGGCCGGCGGGGCAGCGGGCGCCGATTGCCTCAACGAGTACGACGTGATTAGAATTTGTACGGCTACAATTCTATCCTCTATCAGGGGTTCCATCGGTTAATCAGCTGATTGGAATGATGTATAATTCAGGCTTACAATTTCAAGCAGGATTTGTATACTGAACCAAAACCCTGCTTGAAATGCCATATATTTTCTACAAAAATATATAAATATATATATTTTTAATGCATTTCATGCTCTTAAATCACTTCGTTCCATTTCAAAAATATATAGATTATATTTATATTATTGTTAAATTGATACTTTTAAATAAACTATAGTGTATAGGGCAAGAAAGATTCAATCAAAAACTCAAACAGGAAGGAAACAAAGCAATAATTGTATAACATAACGAATATATAACCTTTGAAGGGCACCCTCAACTCGCACCCCAATTACGCATTCAACTTGTCTTTGTTCCGAAAAAATCATTTGCCACGCAAACTCAAAACTGAGGCCGCGCGCCGACAATCGAGAAGTACTACAAGTGTCTCTAATCGTAATAATGATTACATCCTTCCAGAAATCAATTAGAATCGAGTAGTTTTCAAGTCGATCATAGAATAATATTGAAAAGGAATTCTTTGTGTCAATTATTTCTATTGTGTTATATGTTTGGAAAAATTCAATGTATTAACAGATAATTTATATAATAAATAATTTATATGTATTTATAATATTACTCCATACAATCTAAACATCCAATACGTCAGGAAAGTCATAATGTCGTCATCATAATCCATATTATATTTATTTCTATATTTTGTTTACATATTTTGTTGTAAGCAAACTTTGCTTATATCAAACGCAAATAATTAGAATATTCGTTTGAACTATTCAATTAATGTATTAAACCATCGTGAAACGGTGTATTATTCAAAGCAAACATCAAAGCTACGCAGCCAAAGCTCAAAATCAATACAACCGATCTCGAAATTGCCTCAGGCCAAGGTGTTATCAAATTTGTTCTCTCTAACTATCGTGCTCGAGAGATTGCATCGATTTGAACGAATATTCGAGTAAACGTTAACTTGAAAATGTAGAATGAAGTCTACCTACACATATTTCAAACGAATATAAAATAAAAGGAAAAAAAATTTAATTACATTCATAATATTTCTGAAATATTTATTTTAAAATGTAAACTTCGCTAGAAATAAAACTATCGCTTAGATGGTTAATCTTTTTACTTTTATTATACTATCGAGTTTTCTTCTTGATTTTTCACCTGAAAATAACCTACATTCCCTATTTAGCGATAGAATCAACAGTTACACTTCACCATAATTATGACATAATAATTAAACCTTTAATATAACCAGATAATGCAACCCCCTTACTTCTGAATATAAAGACCTTATTAGAAAACACAGTAAACATGAAAACACAGAGGTTGGAGGTTCGTAGCACGAAGAAATGTGTTATATTCATTTCACTTTCCGGCAACAAGACAAAGAGTACCGCGAAAATTAGATGGTGCGTGGGAAAACGAGTGTTTTAACACTCGGTTTTCTCTGCTCACCGTGATGTTTTTGGTAAACAGATTAAAACTGTTAAATAAAGTTCGAGGTTAAGAACTACTTTTTCAGTGAATTTAAAATGGAACAATTACATATTATGTACATAAAAGTACAAAGTAATTTAAATCTCATTAGTTACAACTCAACAAAGCTCAATTAAAATACAAGGTTATTTATTTTAATTTATTAATTAAGTTAATTATTTTTAGAACAGAAGAAAATGGCTACGTTATTTTATTTCGTTTATTGTAAGCGATTACAGAATGGTTGATATTTCAAGCGATTTCGTGTTTAAAATTCAGATAATATTTTAAGTTTAGGGTTCATTTTCGTTTGGAATATTTTTCTGTACACATGATTTAAGAGTTTGGACTGCAATATCAAATATTCATATGCGTGTGGCCCCGACGTCCCCTTCAGTTACCTTTGTGTTCTACTCGTACATTGAATGTATGTATGACTGTATACAAAACCTAAATTAAGCTTTCGACATTTCATTTTATTACACATTACTCTGTTACTTATTTTTGCTGTAATTTTCTTTTACTTTCTATAAAATTAATTATGTTATTATCTTTTATTTGCAGTCATTTTATTAACAGCGTCCTACGTCCTATGTTTTTCTTCGAATGAGAACCCAATGAACTCGATATGTGTTTGTCATTTTAAACACCCGACACTGTATATGTATATAAAAAATATGTTGTACATCTTTTTAGACATCGAGTGTGACGCAAAATAACAAGTGTGACGTCATCGTATACCCAATATATCCACCGGGAGTTATTTTAGTCGTAATATCCTTATTGAAATAAAAACTGGAGAAAAAGTCACTGATCTGGAGTAACAATAAGTAATTGTATTTTTTTTTAATAAATCAAGTTAAATATATTTATTCGGGTTGATGGCACCTTATTATTGCGCCGAATGAGCGAAGCAATATTTCACAAATATATTATTTTTTGCTTTTCCTACAAAACGTGAGAAATGTATAAAATAAATACAAAATTTCAACCTTAGCGAAGCAAAAGATGGGTTGGTGGTCCGTAATTGATGCAATTAGCGAGGGCGAAGGAGCACAGTTAGCGAATTACCAACCTTTGAAGATCGTCGTTAGAACGTTTACATCGGGCGACTAAATTGTTATAATTTGTAGGTTTTGTAGCTAACCTTGTCTAGTTCAGACTACGAAATTGTAAGGAAATTATCGTAGATTTAGAGCCTTTTATTTTTTACATATTTATTACATATTACACGTTGTAAGGTGGATCGTCGAAATCGTAATAAATATAATGTAACGATTCTCATTCCCGATTCTTCTTTACTTTTGTTTGTTGAAAATTAAAATATGTAAAAGAAATGCTTAGAATTATATAATTTTCACGCCAATATAACGTTCACGTTTCTTTAATAATATTTTTCAAGACGAGCTCGGTTGTAAAGTTTGCTATTTTAAAAAAACATTAGTTGTGTAATAGCTTTTTAAAACAAAATGTTTTGAAGACGTGTTTAATTAATAGTCAAATTTTTACATCTCGATTTAAATTTTAGATATTTTTATAGCTTCACGCTGTACCCCTCATATAGCAGGGTAGGCAGAGGGAACCTAGTGTTAAAGAACTCTGATGTCATTTAGACACTTTCGTTCTCCATTGTCACGCTTACTGCCACACGCTTGTATAATTGCGCCTGATTTTTATTATTTCGATAATTTTCTTTACGTCAATTTCAAAAATTATATTTTGCAGTCTACTTCCTTAAAAATTATATATCTATTAAAATTTAAAATGATAGAACAGTCTATAATATATAATTCAATAGATGCTCCCTCAATGCGGTGCGCATTCACTTTTCCACTTCTAAGCTAACATCGCTCCCTTATTCGGCTCGGCCTTGTCAGTTGGTACATCACTTGATACAGAGCAAACATTTGCTCTTCGTTAGCCCAAACACTGTATGCCCGAGCAAGAATACAGTAAAAATTAATTATATTTGTATATAATTTAAAATTAGAATAGATATAGGTAGGTATTTCTAGTCATGTTCTTAAATAAAAGATTTAAAGCCATATAAAAAAAAAAAAGTTATTAACTTAATTGTAAAGAATGTTCTACATTACGTTATTGCCTTTTTCTTTTCATTATATTATATTTTTCCAGTTTATCAGAAAAACTCCGATTTTTAACAATAATTGTAAATAAAAAAAACAACTTACCTGTATCTTTAAGCTGTAGGGACCCAACTTTGTTGGTCAGGTAACCCTTTATAGAGCTCGCGACTCTCGAGGGCGAAGCGGCCGCCGCGCCCCCCCGCAGAGCGCCTTGCAGCCGCCCGAGCAGCGCGCCTTCCTCCTCCACCTTACCAGGGGCTGAGCCCCGAAATTACGACGATACTAAATATATCCCTTAACCTTACACTTATATGTTACTTATGTTTCGTTACTTAGTGAACTATCAGTGCATTTTTGATATGTTTGTTTTGGGCTAATTGGTCATGGTGCGCCGGGACCTGGAACAAAATGTATGGATTTAGTGCTAAAAGTATATCTATTGTTTGGTAGGCTTGGAAGACGTGAACATGTGGTTTAGACACTGTCTTTGGGTTGTGTCAGTTTTAGAATCTACATATTGGATATCTGTGTGGGTAATTATTTGAAAGTTTTGTTAAATTGAACTATGCTCTAAATTTAACAATATTTAAAAGTAGTAATGCCGACGGACATTCTTTTTTGTTTTAATATTTTTTATTATTATTTTTTTTCTTTGTACAAGTATAAAAAAGTTGTTAGTTGCCTTTCGTTGCCTACAAAATTACATGAGAGCACAAAGCCCTACATTTTGGTACTCAAAGACGCGGAAGTCATGAAGCTAGTATGTTTCCGGCCGCAAGATGGCGAGCGGATGCGGCTGAGCTGCAGCTTCCGGCGGCAAGCTTCCGAAAGCACACTCGAGACGTAATTTTAGTAAAATTTCGCTTTAAAATTGAAAAAATGTGAAATTTTTATGCAATTTTATTGAAATATACAACTTTATTATTCATATATACAAAATTGCTTGTAGAAATTTAATATTAAACTTTGTAACACCAAATTTTTACTTTAAAAAATCAAAAACAAAGAAAAACAAAAAAGTAAAATGTATAATTCAACGTACATAGGTATTAAATTGAAAACTCGTTCTTATCTAAGAAATCATTTTATTAATTAGGACAATTGCTTGTCTCTTCTACTTACTTTTGTCTAAATATTGTCAGTTAATAATAATAATAAAAAAATGTAAATACAACAAATCAACATACATGTGTACGTTCCCAGGGAACGCCGGCGATGAATTATTTATCATATTCCCGTCTACGGGCGAACCCTCTTTTGAAACACGCATTATAAATGAAATAGAATTTTTTGGATTTTTTTATCTAGCTAAATAATAAAATCATACAGAAGATACAGAAGATTTTAATTGAAATAGATGTAAATTATAAAGTTTATGTGTAAATATATTTTTAAAAACATATCTTATATCCGTTTCCGCATGCTCTAAAGAAAGCTTTAAAAAGCCGCAATGGCGTAAAAGCACACCGGAAATGAATCCAACATTACATAATATTATAATTCGGATACCACTGAAACATAGCCGTCTCGCTCGCACGTCACCTATGACACCCATTATGCAACTTGCAAAAAAACACAAATTTACCAAAAAAATATACACAAGAACACGAAATTTGCTGTAATTCTATCGAATGCTACAATTTTTAAAAATATAATAAAAATAGTTTAGTTATATATATATATAATAAATAATATTAACCTTTTGTAAAGTGATCGCGAGCTTGGCACACCTGAGTACCGTGGGCCCAGACTGACGGGGTCGGCTCGCGCTGAAGCGGAGGCTTCCAAGGCATGCGCAGTGCCTCCTCCCGTCATTGGTAGACGGCGGCGTGTGACGTCATTCGGAACAGACCAATAAACACGTCCTGAATTTCATGTAGGTATGGAGGATTCGGTCGATCGCTAAAAATAGGCTTCGGGTCCAATGGTCGATATAATGTATATGGATGGAGGTTTCAGAATATCATACGGTCCATTTTGTATATTATATGTTTAAATCCTTGACTACAATATACATTTGTGTTGAGAAATTATTGGAAATATTACTTTTATGTATGTATATATGTTTATATAAATATTTAATATAGTTTATTTATTTGTATATAAAATTTTATTTACTGTATATTGTTTTTATTTTATTCCATACATTTTTGCGCAGACATTATTATATTAAGTGTTATCTATACGTATACTTGTAAAAGTCTTCCGTGACTTAGTGACCGACAGACAACGCACAGACAAAACGACGGGACTTACAAAGTTGAATTTTGACACTTGCAGGTACGTAGGTTAGGGAGTGCAGAGGAGCACTTAAAGAGGATACCTCAAAATTGTTGTTGGAAACGAATAAAATGTACATTAACACCTTGTAATCCCGCAAAACAAATTGTAGGCAACTAGTATTTACATACGAGTACATGTACTACAAACTTTTTTTTAAATATTCAATTACACCTTAGAAATAAATCTATCTGTAATGCGTTTTCTTTCTCTAAACTAAACTCAGCATGACGATTCACTATTTTCGCTTATTTTTTTATAATTAAGTATATTGTGTTACATAAAATTACTGAAAAAAAAAATCAAACTAATGATCAATACGCAGTAGTAACGTAGCGGCACAAGAACCGACTCTAAACGCAACGATGGTAGCGGTTCAATTCTCACTCGGAGCAAGGAGTTATTTTCATCTCCTCGTTCTAATAAGGACACTAACGCGGCGTTGATTTCTACCACTCAACGAAAAATCAGGAATGATTGTCTTAACACTAATTTTCCTCTGCCTATCCTACTACGTGTAGGATACAGCGTGAAGCTAAATAATATATTAATAATATATTTACTAAAACTGTAAATATACAATATTGAATCCGGTCAGGCTCATACTAACGATATAACTTTAATGAGACCTACAGAACCCATTTCTTGAAGACTCTATTTGGACAGCGTCCAACGCTACTTCATCACATAGTCGCACTTCACCAGCTTAAAACTCTTATCAAATATAAGTACTATTTAATAAAAGCTATAGTGGAACGTGTCTATAACTTATTTCAATGGTCATGAATATTAATTTAAAGAATTAAACTTTATTTTATTTTATAGTACAATATTAAAAATAAAAATGCGGCGAAAAAGACTACAAAATATTATTGAAGTATCAATAATATTTTTTATTTTTTTTCTAATTTGTAATACATTATATTTTTTTAAGCTTCACTTTGTAGCCCGTACATAGCAGGTTAAGCAGAGGTACCCTGGGAACCTAAAGTGAACATTTCGTTCCTGGTAGTCATCAATGGAACGTTAACTCACTTTTAATAATTATATTATCATGAAGTTAATAATAATATGACAATATCAATCAAGGTGGTCCGATGATAGAGCCGAGCTTAAGCTCCTACAACTTATAGCTCCGAGCACATTCTACAGCATTCGTAGCACTTGGTGTAGCAAAGTCGTTTATTTTTGGTTTTTAAACTGTATATTATTAATAATACATCTCATATTGACAAACCCAGTGATCACGACCATCCGACGCGAAAACTAATTTGAGAGAAAGAAAACCTATATTTTTGATATAAAAAAATCTCTTTCGAATAAATTCACACTCACCTATAACTGTATCAATAATACAAAGTAACCCAAAATGCAATCATGAAATGGATTCAAGTTTGAAATGTATTTCGAAAGTTTCAACTAAAGTAACAAGAAACTAGGAACTGTATGATGGAATACGTTCCCAAGTCAGACCTCTTCTAGTTCAAAGTAACCATTAGCAGTATTGCTAGCTAATTAATTGATTTTCTTTTCAATATCTTAATTTATTAACGACATCAAGCCGTCATTTAACTCGCAATGTCTCCGGAATTCAGCGGAATGTGGGGAACGTAGTGTCTTAGTACAAGGTTCCCTCTGCCTACCCTGCTGTGTGTGGGATATAGCGTGAAATTGGTATCAAGTTCGTTTTTTAAGAATAACCTGACGGTGATTGTGGACTACTCTATTTAGAGACAGTGCGTATTGTATCGATAGGGGAGACCAGAAAAAAGATTTAAAAAGTTTCTCAACTTCAGAGGCCGTCAAGACGCAGGGATATAAGCATGGGACTGTAAACGCGACGGTTGTGGGTTCGATTACCACTCGGCAGATTGAAATATACAATATTTTAATTTCTTCGCTTTGGAAACTGCTGCCACTCGATACGCTATGTCTCGAGAAAATGGGGACGGAAGTATTTTAATGAGAACGCAGTAACTAAGCACTAGGTTTCCAGGTTCCCTCTGCCTTTTCCCTTTTCTTTTTTTTTCACACTCTATACCACTGTGTGGCGATAGAGTCAGCTGCATCTAAATGGGCATAAAATTAAGTGCGGTATCATTAAACCTTCATTTACGAAATAATAAATAGATTAACTATATATTTTGCACAAACACTAAAATTCATTAAATTAAGTAATTCATATTAAATTACTTATTTTATAATAATATAAGTTACAGTAAAAATATTCAGAGTTAAGCTAATATAAACAGTTATTTAATTACCGTCGCGTGTCCTCGGCACGTGCACCAAACTACATACCACTGAGAATTAATATAAAGTAGAATATTCGATGGGTTCCCATATATTTCTTTGTGGTCTCTCAAGTTGTCGCTATTTAGGTCGGAATTGAGCGGAGAACGAAGTGTCTTAACACTATCTTCTTTTTGCATACCCTTATGTAGAATATATTGTCGCGACGACTTTTTCTTTTGTAACTGAATTACGTAAAACCAATGACGTAAGACTTCACTAAAATAAGTAAATTATTTTGAATACAGCGAAATAAAAGGTCTGACAACATAAATACTGAGGGAGGTTAAAGTTACACGCAAGCTTCAAATGCAGGTGTAGTAAGTAGGAGGCGGTCGACTTGAATTTATACTTATAACGTGGAATTTATCAGATAGTACATGACTTGTTGACTGATGGAACTCATCGCCACGCTTTGCCTCGACACCGGAGCGAGGAGCAATATTAAATATTTCATTTTCTTGAGTGGGCATCGAACCCATACCCTGACTGTAAAAGCGACCTGTCGCGTTTACAGTTAGACACGCTCGTGCCACTGCGCCACGATTGCACACGCCAGGTTGGGCAGAATCTTCTTGTTTAGATTCTATAAAAAGCTCAAAAATGTATTGGAGTTTCTTATTTAGCTTACGCGATCACGTTAGAGCTAGAAGTCGCCTGTGAACTTGGCCTGAGCTTTACTGAGTGTTAATGCAGATTCTCACGAATTGCATGAAAGCAATACCACATACTTTGTTCTTTTACTTTTTTTACAATTTTTAGGTTCTCGCTTTATCCACAGCGGGTACCGGGTAGAGAGGGCGCGTCAAACGTTACGTTCTTATTTAATAATATCATAGATATATTTTGAATAATTTATTTATTTATATTTTTTAGACTGTACCGCCTGGCACTCCGTTCCCTCTAACTTCCCCGCTATAAAGCGTGGATAAAGCGTGAAGCGCCCCGAGATAAAGCGTGAAGCTAGTTAGTTAGTTATATTTTTTTCGGTTCCAAGCTTTACCCCGCGTAGCAGGGTAGACAGAGTTCTCCATCTTCTGCACCAACTGAATACGTTGCCGGTTAGTCCGGTTTCCACTGTGAAGGAGAATTGAGCACTTAAACTCCATTCAAACTTCATTTTCACTCCGCTCCATAGTACTGAGCGGGTTCATTTCTGCTCGTTCGGTCCTTTCCGGATCATTCGCCCGGGTGGGGATCGAACCCACAATCATATCGTTTACATTCAGACCCTCTCCCAGTGAGCCACGATAGCCTCTAGATCGGTTTATAGTCACAATAATTTAAGGAAGTTTTAAAATGTTTTTCACAAGTTAATTTACTCAAAAATTCTGTAAAAATTGATTTGCTCACTAATTGCAGTTTTAGAATTTTTGTGCCGTGTGATCCCGGCCTAGAATAGGATCATCCAGGTACTGGTGGTGTCGTAAGAGGCGACTAAAGTACATGTGGTAGAGTCACGTCGC
>DWAN01000850.1:0-20481 GCA_018230445.1 Heliconius hewitsoni
TCTAAATGGAAAATGGCGGAAAATATTTTTTTTAAATATAAAAATATTTTAAATTGTCATTATCAATGTTATGAGGCTTGTTGAAAATTTAAAAAAAGTTCAATTTTTTATAAAATTTTGCATATTGTTAGTGATTACTGTTAATTTAAATTTAAGCGTCTTTATAAATTTTTGATCTATGCTACTTCTTTTTTTTAATATCGCGTCAATTCAATAGTTTTTTTATAAAAAAGTAGTTTTTTTATAAAAAAGTAGTTTTTTTAAAAAAACGTTGCCACAAAATCAGTATTACATTAAAAAAACAAAGATAATAAAAAAAACGTCAATTATAATCGATTTTTGTTACACAATCAGTATTTACGTTTATTTGTAAGGTTTTTTTTTAGGATAAATTAGACTTTAAAAAAAAATAAGTTTTATACACTTATGAAATATTTTATTATATACAAATAACGGATTTAAACGATTTTCTATAATTATTAAAATATTGTCTTTTTACAAAAAAATGTCAATTTCTCGGCTGCATATCTTAGGGTCATAGACAAAATCACCTCAGGGTTGGCAACGAATTTACACATAACGATACATAGATTATTGTTTTCAATAAAAAAATTTAAATACCACATTTCTGTCACAGTATGCGAATATCTAAAACATCTACAGCGTATTTTATATATTAAATCATAATTTTATGAAATAATATACATATTATTTTATGACTTTTCTTATACTAGAATATAAACTATTAATAAATAATCTATAATAATTTGAATTATTCCTATTTATATTAGATAAAGACCAATTTTCAATAGTTACAACAAAAAAATATCTTTAAATTAGTATTTCCAAAAAAAAAACATAAAAAATCTGTCCAAAATTTTAATTATGGGTCCATTTATGCATTTTTTTTATCTGTGGTCTCGTTTTTTTATATAGATAATTTGCTTTAGATTTTTTAAATGAGATGTTACAGCATAATAATATTAATGCTTATCTTGTTTATTTAATTGGGTGCTACATTATTTAATTTTAAGACTTTCCATAGACAAGATAACACGCTCTCTATTATAAAAAAATGATAAATGTCAATTTCATATAGCCTAGTTCTTTTGTCTATGGTTATGTAATACTTAAAACATTTTTTCATTAAATTATCTTTTGAATGTCATCCAAATGGCAAAGGAATTAAATTATACGATTTAAAAAATATACTGAATATTCGAGATTCTTTTGTCTCTAAATTTTATCCATGATGTTAAAAGTAATTGATAAGTAGAAAAAAATATTAAAGGACAACGATAATTATAAAGGATGTGACTATTACACAATGTTTTAGATTTAAGCTATAATATAATTTTTTAAAAATAAAAAAAATATGCTCAAAGAAGCGCAACTTAGACGAAATACAAAATGTCAGACGTTTTTTGCCCAAAAAATGTTTTTTTTTTTTTAATCAAACGATTAACTTAGTCCAGCTAAGTCTAGTTTGTGATCAACACAAATTTTTTATCTTAAACTTTGAAAATCTGAAAAACAGTATCGTTTTTTGTTAATGACATTTGACATTAATATTTTGTGACTTCGTCGTAAATTTAAATTAAGTCTTATTCGGAATTATACAATTATACATGACAATGTTGAATGTTCGATGTATGTTTTGACGTATTTATAATACAAATATATGTGAGATTTATATTTTTTTTCATTTAACGAAAATGTCTATGGATTTTTGATTTTTAATAAAAACAAAGGTCTTGTTTTTTTTTTAAAATCTTCAAGTTTAAAATGTGTAGTTTTTTTAAATTTTTTATTGTATAAAAAATCCAAAAACATTTTTGACTGCCTTCGCGAAAATGCAACACAGACGGTCGTTTTAATTATAATATGTTATCTATGTTTTATTATATTATTTTTAACATTATTATTGAATTTGAATTTTTAATATTATTAATTATATGTTATGTATTTTTGCCTTATATAGTCTGTGCTGTCATTTTGCGACGGATTTAAATGTATTTCTTTAAAATAATTACTAATCTTTTAACGACCGTCTACATTTTAATAATGTGTTGCATTTTCTTTTCCTTTCCCGATATCTACGGTGGGGCCTGCTCGCGACGGAAAAATAAACAAAAAAAAAACACAATACTAAATTTAACTGTTTTATGGCAATTATGTATATTTTTTGGCATGTTGCATGAAATAAATAATATTTTATAAATTCAATTAAAATTTTCCTTTCGTATAACATGAAAAAAAATGCATTCAATTTAATTTTTTTCCTTTAATTTTTCTTTCGTCAAGTAACTATAAAAATAACAAAAAAAATGCCATTATTATAAAAAAAAAAATCCACAAAAAATGCTGACTTTTATACATTAAATCAACAAAAAACAGTTACTTTAGTGCGTCTACTCCCGCTCAAACTGAGAGTAGTTTCATGGACAGTGACTTGTTTGAACAAATACGCGCCTTCGAGCCGGACGGCTTAGACGACTTCGACTTTTATGGGGGGAACGTCGCTATGAAATAAGGTACGGTTTATATTTTAATATTAATTATAAAGGAGGTCATTTATTTTCGATAGGAATTAATGATTTGCAATTTCCGATTAAAACAGTGCACTAAAAAATATATTATGATAACATGACTGATTGTCTTGACATGGTTAGTCAGATGTAACAGTAATTAAATGTAGAAACATCAAAATTGATCTACCACCATTGGTTATAACAACATATTTTTCTATACATAATGCTCTTTAGTACTGTTTTAAGCTATACGCTGTATCACAGTTAGGCAGCGACACCCCATTTCCCTCTTAATCTTCGAGACAGTGCGTGTTGAGAGGCGGAGCTTGACGCTGCTCTATATATCTTTGTATCATTGACCAATGTCTAAGAATATATTTTTTTTTCAGAGAAACGTCGAAAAACTACCAGTGAATTAGATTTATCCGCTTGAGTCAATTATTTAGCCTAATTCGCCGTTGTGTCCGTGCCATAGTGTATATTATTATATTGTGCAAATTATTTTTTATCTGTAACCATAATTTTAATGACACGTGTCAAGTAAAAATAGCAATCATTTTAATTTGTAATATTTTTTTTTATTTTATTATGTATGAATTATTTTATCAGAGATTTTTTAATTTTAATTTAGTTTTTATGACGATACATTATGTTGATTTTGTTCTAGTATTGTGATGTTTTTATTTCATATTTAAAATTTTATATATTTGATTTAGTTTAACGACGTCCTACATCATAGAAAAAAATTATGTAAACGGCACAAAAATTGTTCATTTTACGATTTTTTCAATTTTTGTGTATAAGTCTTTTTTTTAATAAGTAATTATGTTAATTGTATCGTAATCTTTGATTGAAAACTTACAAAAAAATACAACTAATAGTTTTTTTTTAATGTTAAAGTCACCTCCCTCATACAATACATTTAATATATTTTAGCAATATTTTAAATGAAGTACCTTTGTGTCTTCATTTTGATTTTATTTACTTAGTTTTAAGTGAATTATATCTTATTTGCAATATATTTTTACTTAAGACGTGCATTTAAATAATATTTTGATTTATTATTATTATATTCAACGTTTTTAAGTGATTTCCAGTGATTTTTTAAATTAAAAGAAAAAAATATTTTACAGAGGATAAATGTACGTCGCTTTGGCAATTATAGATTATATAGATATTGTCATTAAGAGATTATTAATATGTATTTTATAATAAATATCATTATATATAATTCAACAGATAGAAAATAAATTTATATCGTGTTTTTTTGATTAAAAAAATAAAAAATGCTTCTGCTGATGGAATATTGTCACTGTCACTTCATTTTTAATAATTAGTGCCATAGACAACCTTTATTATACAGAAGTATATTCAAATTGTTTATTTACAAACTAATATTATATTCTGGTTATTTCAGTAACAGTTTTAATTCTCTAAAACAATTACAATAATAAAAACTAACATCCAAATATATAAGAATAATTAGAACTGAAACAACAAAAAGACTACACAATTTGTCTTATTTATTCCAAAAAGTAGGAGCTTGCTTGTGGCAGTGAGTCCGCGTCCGTATATTTAAATTAATAGATCATATAAGTAAAGTCTTCATCTCAAAAATGTAAGAAAGAGTAATTTGAGAATATACGTTTTAATAACCAGAATATAAAAAACAATATAAATCGATCTAACTGGTGTGTAATTTATAAACTATAAAGCTTTATATGAAAGCAGAAAAAGTGGTCTAACTAATATTAAAAAAAAAAATTTAAGACAATATTAAGGCGGTCGAGCCAAATGGGCACTAGCGTGCTACTGTACGTACAGCCACAATTGTAGATTCAAGTTCCACGCGAGGAAATGAAATATTTAATTTTTTCATTACATCCCTGTAGTAACGAGTCAAAGCACAGCTTTATGTTTTGCTCATCGGCTCAGGAATTTGACGGAATGTGGCGAACGGAAGAGTCTTAATAGGAACGAAGTGTCTTAACACTAGAAATTCCAAGATTCTCTCGGCCTACCCTGTTGGCCGTTTTAGAGGAGAAACCAGTTTCTCAAGAACGAGAAAACACATGATTTTACATTTTATTTCAAATTGTGATTGCTTGCAATTATAATATAATATAGATATTGCAATGTGATTCCGTTAATATAACTAGTTAATTTCTAAAAATGGACCACTTTTCTATAATTTCATATTCTATGTGTGAGCTAGAGTAGGTATAGAGTAGGTAAGCATAAAAAATTATAAAATTTTGGTCAATTCCCAAAAGTCCCGGTGTGATATATGTGGCCTTACCTCCCCTTTGCATTTCGTAGTGTTGTTCAACTTTAATCATGTTAAAATAATGTTTATATAATATGTATAAAAAATTTTTTAAAAATTTACAAATTTGTCGACCGCCGTATCAGCTTGTGACTGTAGATGCGACGATTGCGGGTTCGATTCCCACTCGGGAAATTGAATTATTTTCATTTTCTCGCTCTGGTAACGAAACAAACAGCGGCGTTGAATTCCGCCTTTCAAAACACGATGTCTCAAAAATTTGGCAACGAGTGCGAAACTCATTTTACTTTTCATCGTTAAAAAGTCATTATGTTAATTTTTCTCGACCAAATTGTCAATTTCCTACAAAATACACGAGAAATTTATTATTCTTTGTGTTTGTTAATTGTTATATTTGATATGAACCTGTGTACTTCGTATTGTAAACGCTTATCTTATGTCAATTCTATTATAGTGTTAAGCTTTTGCCTAATATTGACGTATATATAAATATATAAAATTATGTATATAATAATAATGTATAACCTTACAATATAAATGAGTTAACTCAAAATAAGTTATTGTGACAAGACAAAAAGCAGTTTGTTCCGCTACTCAACAAGCAGTATCTCGAAAATTAGACGGTGCGTAAGAAACGGAGTGTTCTAACACTAGTTTCCCTTTGCCTAAAAATGTACAACTTCTGATTTTGCTAAAATCTGCTGATAAAAATCGTATTCTAAATATTCTATAGTAATTTTCCATAAATAGTAATTTTGAGTTTCCTCACTTTTATTCTGCGGCTACGATATGTTGATGTTCAAATATGTATATGTATTTACGGACAGATATTTTTAAATATTTTTTGTTGAGAAAATAATTATTAATATTCAGAAATTGTGAATTAAGGGATGAATTCATTAAATTCTAATACATTGTATACATTACATTCATTTAAAAAAAACAATAAACTATATAAATTCAATTATATTCAGAGCTAAAAAAGTCTTTGTAAAAAATACTGTTTCTAAATTTGATAAGCCTATACTAAATTCTGACGATTTAAAAACAACTTTACTAAAAAAATATATATAGATACAGAATTTCGCCCGCGGCTTCGACCGCAGTCCTCGATAAATGGTGTATATACAACACAAAAAAAAGAATACTCGATAAAGTAGTTTGTGAGATTCAGCTTTATAATATTTGTATAGATTTTGATATTTTCAATACAAAAATGATTAATATCTGTCTGTACGCAATTTCAATTATATTAAATGTTTAATGTGTAAATAAATGTCAATAAATATTTGTTTGTTTGATTTTTTATTGTTTTTACAAAGTACCCGCCTTGCTCATTCTAGAATACATATTATTAAATCAGGTTATCGTCGCCAGAAGCCTCTGTATATGCAATAATGCGCCGTTGTGGGTTCGATTATCACTCGGGGGACCTAAATATTTAATATTTTCATGAGAACTGAAGGAACTGGGACATGTTAAGACACTCCTTTCCCACTAAGACATTTTAGTCCACCCCAATTAGACAATTTACCCCACTTTCCGCTGGAGGCTTTGCCAGTTGAGTGGCGGCATATAGTGCCGCGCTTTGCCTTGTTACTAAAAATTAAAATATTTCATGTCTTCATGTGGGAGTCTAACCTGTCTGTTTAGTCGGACGCCTGCCTCTGCGCCCTGACTGGCCTAGTTCTCAATTTTTTTTATTATATTCTTACATTGCTTCTCCCGCATATAGTAGGGTAGGCAGGGTAACCTATTGTCAAAAAATTCCGTTCACTTCCCAACTATTGTAGTCATCACAATGACTAATATACTTATTGGATAAGGAAATACAAAATAAAAGATTGAAAAATTACATTATAATTTACATATATTGACAACTCATTCAACCAACGCTACCTATTGTGACATAACTACATACAAATTTGTATTATAACAAAAAATTTAAATTAAAAATGAGCTTAGACGTCGCACTAAATGTATAATGATATATATTATGCATAAAGAAATCGAAATCTATATTCTTTTTTCGTATTGTCACGAAGGATATATATTATTATTCAAAGTATTATCAAAAAATTGCCAAAAATTACAATAACATTAATAATTACACTTTTTGGCCAATTTTTTTCCTAATTTTACAAAATAGTATTAACAATTGATGACTTTATTAACTATGTATTTTGAAAACTAGCAATAACTATTTATAATAATAACTAATTAAAAAAAACTTATTATTAATGTAAGAAAGTCAAACTGTCATTTTGAATAAGTCTAATAATTAAAAAATAAAAGAAATTCATAAAAAACAGCGTGCGACGTCTACTAAAATCTAACGACATATATAATATATAGTATTTATTATATAAAAAAAAAAACAAAAAATGCATCAAGCCAGAATTAAATCTCTTATTATCCACAAAAATAGTTGCTTTCTATTCAAATACGTATATAATATATTCGCTGAGGCAGTGTTACTTATTTTGTAATTACAATTTCATTTTATTAAAAAAAAAACGGTAAAATCTCACTAACAAATATTATAACACGGTGCTTTTAGCCAAATACTGACTACAGTTTTGAAGCCATTGCGTATTGATTATCAACGAACAAACGAGGAAAAGATAATAACTCGTTCCCCAGAGTGGGAATCGAACCCACAACCGTCGCTTTCATAATCAGACGCTTGTGCCACAGCGACTGGATGGAGCGTTAGATATTTCAAAACTATATAAAATAATTATTAATAATGACATATACTTTAATGTAATTAGTAATTACTAAATGTAGCTATAAAACTGTTTTTTGAGTGATTGACAAACAACGCTCAGACGACGCTACTAGACTTGAACTTGTACTACGTCGAACCTTGTCATGTGATGAGAGAACAGAGAAAGGAGTTCCTAAGGAAAACGGGAAAATAACAGGATTTTTCATTTTACATAGAAGTGCACGTAAGCAAAAGTTGCTTATTATAAACGAGATAGTTTATGCATGGTTGTTCAACTGTCACGCAAAACCTACTGAACGGATTTATATAGTTTATGCATCAGAATAACACGTAGGCTACAATTAATGAATTATAATTTGAAAGCATTTTTGTTTAATTTGGCTACAATATAACGATAAGTTAAGCTGGGGTTGAGTCGTTAGTCTTTAATAGTACTGAATTAGTGAGTACTGCATAATTAACATTCTATATATTATGCAAAATTTAATTTCAATTTCATAAAAAAAATGGAATAAAAATAAGAATAATCTTAAGAGTAACTTATCACCTAACAGTGGATATTATAGTGACAAAGGAAATCTAATTTATATATAGATAGATAGATAGATATAGCTCATTTGGTGTAATAATAACGGAGTTGTATTTTTTTTTCAAATATTCTTTTTAAACTATAATTATTTTTCAATATGGGAATCAAATCTATAACCTTCGCGATTGCCGACAGAAAACTAAAAGGAAATATGTGATTGTTTCACCAAACGAGTGACATACAAAATTAATAATTAAAAATATATATATATAATATTAGTGCAAGTATATGTAACATATATTTATATATATTTTTTTTTGCCAAAACATTCTTAAAACAAATATTTATTTTTTATTCTTATATAATTTTTTTTTATAATTGATTCATTAGTAATAATCGATTTATTACTTTCTAGAACTTTTGTACTTTATTAAATATGTTTTATTAAATATACAAAACTACATAAAAATAAAACAAAAACATTTCACTCCACCAAGAGGGAATCGAAGTCACAACAAACCATCGCGTTTAAAGGCAGAACTATATTAGCGACACACTATAATCACGACGGTTGTAGGTTCGATACAAAACAATATATATTTTAATTATTTTCATTTCCCCGCTCTGAAGACGAAATGTGGCGTTGAGTTCCGCCACTCAATTTACCATGTCTCATAGGGCGGAAAATAGGGAACGGAGTGTTTTAACACTAGATACCATCTGACTATCCTGCTTTATGCGGGATACAAGGTGAAGCTGTCTTGTCTATATCTTGAATATAATATAAAATTACGTAACTTGCACTAAAATATTTAAATAAACAAAATTATAATACCTAAAAATCTTCATTTATTTTATAACACGCAAAAAAAAATAACTTTGCATTTCTAAGTCGAAAACGTACAAACAAACACCACGGCGTGAATTTCACACGCAAACAAAATTACAGTAGAGCGTCGATTGTCTGAATGTCGATAGAGAGAACAACCGTAGCTCAACCGAACGACCGATTAACCCAAATAAAACACCACTTGTTAATTACACCCAATATGATACTTTATAAAAGATTCCTGAATATAAAATAAATTACACCGCCTTTTTTTATATAAATACTCAATTAACAATGTCTAAATATAAAGTATAAGATATCCAAATAAGACTGATAGATTGTAAGGCACTGTTCAAACAGTGTCTTAACATAAGGTTCTCTGTGGCTGTCCTGCTATATGCGGTGTACGGCGTAAAACTGAAAAAAAATCTATTTGTCATTAAAAATATAATCATGTATATATGTAAATATATTTTTGATGAAATAAGATGTAGTTTTTATTTCCTTTTTGATTATCCGAAATAAAACTAACTTTCCAAACATCACGAATAAAATATCCTACAATTAAGATAATCGACGGTCTACTATAGTTAACTCTTATTTTATTATTTATTACCAATATGGCGTATATAATATATAATTAACAAATATAGCAAAAAATATCCACATTTTACTTTGAAAATTAATATTTTAAAGTATTTCGCCAAAAACAGCGCGCGGATTTCATCTGCCAATTAAAAAGTCAGTGTCAAGAGAAATTATTGAAAAAAAAAAATAAAGATTTTGTGCCAGTTTTTTTATTCAGCCTTAAATAAAAATATGTTAAAAGAAATAAAAAATAGATTGGTCTAATGAAATTAGTGATAATAGAAAAAAACCGCGCGCAACCAAACGCAATAAAATTTCTCATTATACATATATTTATTTTAAAAAAGTTATTCTCGTCTAAATATTTTAATAATCTATACTAAATTATCAACTTAGCGCTAAATTATAAGAATACCCTCAAACACAACGCGTGCATTTTTTTTATTATACATTTTCAGTTATAAAAAAAATGTATTTTTTTTAATTAATGGACTTTTATATATTTTTTATATAGTGTAATAATATTAATAATATGATTGGTGTTTGTAGTAAAAATAACAAAAAAAATTATTGCCACTTTCAAATTATGCAAAAAACACAAATACAGATAAATTAAATTGACATATAGTCAAATATTAATACCTTAAACTTCTAAACCAATAATCCAGATTAAAAAAGAAAATATTATGCTTATTATTATCAATATAAAGAAAAAAATTGCTGTTATTATTTTTACAACAAACAAAACCAACCAACTAAAAAATAATAACATAATAATCTATTCATCTTATTTATTTTAATAATTACGAATTAATTAATTATTATCAATATACATTATTTTATTTTTTTTATCAATCAATTAACAAAAATTTTCCCATCAAAACTTGCCACAAGAAAAAAAAGTAAAAATAATGCAAAATCTTAATAATATCACAAAAACTATATACAGATTTTTTTTTTTGTACAGATTGAAAAAAATCCACACATTAAAAAAGGGGGTTATTTAGTAGAGTTCTTCCTTTGTACATTGAGTTTCTCTTTAAGTGGTTTTTTTCTCCAGTTCCTCATGTAATAAAAGTTCTTTTTATACAGATAAAAAAACGCACAGATAATAAAAGTTATTTAGCTGAGTTCTTTCTTTGTATATTGGGTTTTTCCTTTAGTGGTTTCTTCTCTGGTTTCTCCGGTTTCTTCTCTACAGTTTGCTCCATGGTGGGTGACGTAGGTTTCTTCGGCTTAGAAGCTTTGGCCGCCGCCGCGTAGTTCACGGGTTTGAACCCCGTTTGAGTATCTTCTGGTTGGGGGGATGATTGCTGGATAAAAAATGGAAAAACAAAATTGTTGAATGAAATAAAATACTTCACTATATTGTATTAATTATTTTTGTGGCTATAATTTCTTTTTTTTTTTAATTCGTAAGGCAACAATTATTTTTCTCTCTGCTAGGTCATCGTGGTTTGTGTTGTATGGAAATTAATGTTGACTAAGTTTCATTACTAAGGCAGTATACACTAAAATTGTTAAAATACTAGGAGGAATCAGCGCGATGGTTGTAGATTAAATTTCCAGTCCGGTGAATGAGTTATTTTCGTTTTCGTTAGTTTCGTATTTTTTTTAGATAGCAAATTTTGTGACAACGTGAAATGCTTAAAAGAGTTTTATTATAAGGCAGAGTAAACGTAGCAACTGCCGTATTTAAATAAGCGTCGGCGTCCCCGCCTGATCCTTACGCTCCTTTCACTGCACCAGCAGACGATCTTTCCACCAACATAGAGCCAGCTGACGTTTTTATTTATTTAAAATAATATGTAAACACACATCTGACACTTTTTCGGAAGGAAATCACTGATTATTTTATTATTTTTGCATGTTCGTATACTACTAACTGACGTTTTCCACCACGGCTGCCAGCTGATTTTTTTTAACTTCTAATAATTGCACAAACTATAGTTTAACAAATTTCCAGTTGGGAGGAAATGATTGAAAAAATTGTTTTGTTTACGTGATTGAGAGGCTGCAGCGACCCTACGCACACACGGAGCTGCGTATGACGTTCTAAAGCGTTTTACGAGTTATCGCTTGAGAGGAAATTAGTCAGGAAAACTTGTGGCTGGCTCCCGGGCCATCAAGACTGTGACAAGACTAAGTGCGGCGTTGAGTTCCGCCACTTAATATACAATGTCTGGAAAATCGGGCTTAAAACCTAGGTCCCCTTTAACTTTGTGAAATCATAACATAAAAATCACTACCTTCACAATTTCCACGCTATCTTCTTTAACTTCTTTCTTCTTCTGTACTTTATTGTTATCTTTTGTTAATTGTTTCGTTTTTTTTACATCTGTTTTGACAGTAATTTTTTTTATTTCTTGTTTTTTTGTTTCTTTTTTTATATCTTTATCTGTGTTTTCTAAAGGTTGTATTTCCGCTGCGCTTACTTCTGGCGGGTCGGTGGATTGAGGTTCTATAAAAAAATATGACATTTATTTAACTGTCTTGTCGCCATGTTGGATTTAATGGGATTTTCTAAAATTCTTTTCTGCAATGTAATCCTACTCGGGAAAATAGAGCATTTTTATTTTCCCACTCTACGACACGACAAAGACAAAATACGAACGATTTTATTTTCCCTCAAGTAAGTATTGAATCCATTACTCATTTTAATGTTATTTTACTCATATAATAATAAAATAATTCTACATACCTTCTTGTTTAATTTGTTCTTTGCTGTCAACCTGTTCTGTTTGTTCCACAATTTCTTTGGAACTTTCTGCTTTCGCTTTGTTTTCTCCACTTTCTTGAGGTTCTTCTAAAAAAAAAACCAAAGAAAAAATTTATAAACCTTATTTATTGAAAAAGGAAAGGATAATATTTATTTTTTAGCTACACAGAATGGAATCTAGTGTTACGACATCCGTTGAGTGGCGGCGGAAGTCCACATCACACTTTGTCTTGTTACTAGAGCGAAGAAATGAAATTATTAGATAATACCTTCCCCTAGTTTGAATCGAACCCGCAACCGTCACGTTTACAGTCAAATTGCGCTGCGTTAAGCTCAAATTAACAAAAATCTATACGTTAATACGTGAAGCAAAAACAGTAGTATGAAATTTGGCACACTTATAGTTTATATGTAGGAGAAATGCAGAACTCATACATTTTTTGAAAATTATTCTTATAATGTACATTAAATCTATAAATAAAACATTACACACACTACCATACATTTGACAATATGAAGATGGTTCTCTAGTAATAATAAAGGCCTAACAACAATTGATAGAATTAAAAAGTAAAATTATCTAATTGTTTGCAAACAATCACATGTAAAAATATTAAGAAAATAAACAAAAAACACCAAAATAAGAGACACAAAAAAATTAATTTCCACCAAGCAACACTCAAAAATTGGCCAAAAAAAAAAAATAAACATAAAACAACCATACCAGGCTGAGATCTCACTCTGTTGGGCACAAACTCAGCGGCTAAAGGATTTAGTGTGGATCTGGATACTGCCTCTTCTAAAGAGATCGACGATTGACCATTGCTCGAACTGCAAATTAAGACAAATTGGAAGTTTCATAATTACTTATGGGTGAGTAGTGAGTTAAAAGGCCAGTGGTGGCACATAGAAGTGTGCGATAGTGAGCGCGACAGCGGCCGAGTGGGCATTTGAATCACTACGCATTAAAATCCTACACGGGGAAATAACATATTTTAATATTTTCATTTTTGTTCTGATAACGACGCAAAGCACGCCTCCGCTTCCGCCTCTCTACACAATGTCTTCAGAATTCAGCAAAAAGTGGTAAATAGAACGAAAACAGGCCCCCAAGTTGCCTACCCTGCTGTGTGCGGGAAGCACCGTGAAGCTAAAAAAAAAAAGGAATCGAATTGTGTCAATCAAGAGAGTTGCTTGTAGGCAACAGCCCTTATTGGAAGGAAGCTTGTGTGAAGTTTTGTTATTGGGTGATACACATGTACATAGAATCTCTTTCTTAATAGTTTATAAACATAGACAATATGTGTTTTCCCTTGTTTTATGTAAAACTTCAATAATCTTCTTCTGTAGTCACTTCTGTTTCAAATCAATACAAACCTTGCATAATGTGAATGTCCATTTGTGTTGGGCCTGTGCCGTTGCTCCCTCTGCTCGTCCTCAAGCATGGCCTCTATACATTGTTCCATTAAGGCTTCTTCTTCTAACTGTTGCATTACCTGCAAATTTTGTGAATAATAAAATGTAAATATGTATTTTAAATATCATTTAAAGGTATTAAGGTCTCTTAAACACTGTGACGCAGCGGTATAAGTGTAAGGATGAACGCAATGTTTGTTGGTTCGAATCCTTTTAGGCTGAATGAAATATTTCATATTTTAATTCCTCACTCTGGTAATAAGTCAAAGAAAACTGAAAAATGGTTGTTGTGACTGTACACGAGATGGTTGTTGGTTCGATTCTTACTTAGGGGAATTATTCTCAAGAAGTGCAGGTTGAAAAAAGAATGCAGGTTCAAAACCTGTAAACATTTAAAGTTCTCTAACTTCCTCTACTAACCTGTTTATCAAATTCTTCCTCATTCTCCATCCACATGTAGTCTTCAAAGTCATCCTGCGGCGGAGGGTACGCTCCAGGTGGGTAGTATGCTCCTGCCATTACGTATGGACCTGTAATTAATAACAAAATATATATTATTTTTAGTATCACACTGTATGAAAATTAAAAATTGCAGCCAACTAAAGAAAATTCTTATTTTTTAGCAATTTTATTGAACTACTTTATTTCATATCTATTTTTTATTTATGAAACAAATAAAATACTAAAGTGTTTTTTTTATTTTTAAAAGGAAATTTGCCAAAATACAATAGTGAAAACTGTACTTAAATAGGCTAAGCCATTTCTATTGAGATCATTGTTTTCACTTCTGTTACATTAATAAATGCCCCCAATAATAGATTTCAGCATATATCTTTAATTTCAATTTTCATATACAGACAGCAATCAGTTACAATTTTATTGTACTAGTGTATAGATAATTGGTTGCAATAGTGGGCTGCATCATGAAATATCTACTCAAACTCACCAGGTATATGCCCCCTCGGTATTTGAACCTGGTACACGGGTCGAACACCCGCGTCGCCGCTGCCCACCACGCCACCGCCCACACCGCTATCTAGTATTACACCGTTTTGCTGGAAAAATGGAAGAAAATAATGTAAATTAGGTGTTTAAAATGCTTTACGTGTTAAGTGGCTAATATATACGCTGCTTTAACTTACCAAGGCGAGTATATTTTAAATATAAATATGCCTATGGATGGGGTTCAAATCCACAACAATACCGGCCAGTTTACAGTTGATGTCCTACATATTCATGGCAATGATAATATTTAAAATATATTCAGTTCCTCATACTGTATCTGGCACATAACAGTGTAGGCAGAGATACTAGTTAAGATACTCCATTCAACACTCAACGTCGAATTTTCGAGATTTTGCGTGTTGAATGGTTTGGAATTCAACAACAAACTTTGTCTTGTTACCAGAGCAAGGTATTGAAAATAATTCATATCCCCGCTTAGGTATAAAAACCCATAACCATTACGTTTACAATCAGACAATGTTCCTGCGACACAATAGATTAATTGCTCATTATAAAACTAAAATGTTTTTTTTATTTATTACAACTACCTATAATTTTTATTTTAGAAAAAATAACAAAAAATGGAAAAGATTTTATTAATATTATAATAGAATTTAAATAATTTTAGTTACATACTTGCCACTGTCCATTCTCTTCATTGGCATAATAGGGTGCAATGTTTGCCGACGTCTCTGGTATTTTCATACTGGCAACACTTACAATTTAAAAAAACTTCCTAACCATAGACTATACAAAATATTTAACAGCAAATAATTAAATATATTTATTATTTATCAATAATCAACTGAAGGCACTGTTGTCATAAGTTTATTGTTTTTGTCTGTCTGTCAATGTTTGTTAGCATTTGTCTTCATAGCTGTAACAAAAAATTATAATTTTATTTAAAAAAAAAAGTATATAATTTCAATTTAAGACAATTTTAAATAGGTTATTGTGTCACAATTGGGCAACATTGGAATGTAAACACAACGTTTATAGGTTTGATTTCCATTTGGGGCAATATTTAATTTTCCCACCCTGAGAAGCGCAGCAATGTAAGTGATGTCTGTCATTACCCAAGGGCAAAAGCAAGCGACGTAAACGCAAGCATTGTAGGTTTGATTTCCACTTGAGGGAATGATTTTTTTTTCTTTAATTTCCTCACTTTAGTAAACATGCAAAGCATGGGTACAGAATATCTTAACATTAGATTCCCAAGTTCCCATGACTACCCTGCTATGTGCAGGATACAGCATGAAACCAAAAACAAAGTGTAAGTTTGAGCACAGTATCAGATTGCCTAAAAAATATCTATTGTCAATACCTGTACAGTGCAATGGTTAAATTATTACATTTATTAAATAATGAAATCTGTCTCTCAACATACATTATTTTGAAATATGTTTTTAACTGTTTATTTATTTCAAAACGCAGATGCACATAAAACACACATTCTTAATAGCAATTTTAAACAATGTATTACATGTTAATCTTTAAAAAATAAATGATATAATTGCCACTAAGTGCAGTTTCATACCTCCCACTGTGAAAGCAGATAGAATTTAGTGTCAAGATATTTTATTCTCAGTCTGATGTGTGGAATTTGACACTAAACTTATATATACTTGTAGCAAATGTGTGATTAAACACAAACAATTATAAGTAAGTTTATTAGAAGAAAGTAATTTCTTCAAAAAACATAATTCAATGTAGTGTGTATAAATCTTTCATTATGGTACATTTGTACAAAATATAGATTATATAATTTATACATTCAATCATAATTTTGATAAAGTGCAAGAACAAGTGGCTGTTCGCGAGGAGGAAGTAGGTGGCAAGGGTGCCCCCCCACTGGACTTGAGCCTATGCTTGCGGCCGTAAACAGAGTGTTAAATTATTTAAATTTTACTTTTTCTGGAAAAATATACAACCAAATTACGTGCCATAAAAGACAAAGCTTATATTCATAAAATTTCCCTGAGGATGGAATAACTTGGTCATTAGTTTTAATATCTTAGTCAAATAAAAAACTTTGAAATATCACCTTGCTATTTGCAGTTATATTGTCACAAAATGCTTTATTGTGATTTATTTAATAGATAGATATAGGGTGTCACAGACTTTATATTAGAAATAATATAATTAAAAGTTTTTGTAGTACAATGTATTTACATATATTTAATTATTTGTGTAGCACATGTGATTAAAGTAATATGATGGCATTCCTAATTATTGTTATTTCATTATATAAGGCTAGCTAAGAGTTAAACTGTAATGTTATATACCCTTTAGCACTCCTGAAGAATGTAGCTTTCGTACAAAACAAAGTAAATTGAACCAGTAAATCCAGAGATCATAGTGTTTAAGCAAACAAACTTCTACTTTATAGCTACCACTATAGATTATTATTATTAATTATATGTAAACTATTAAACATATTTACACACATATAGCAACACGATAACATTATGAAAATTGTAAATTAATAAAAATTGTATGCATTAATCACAATAAACTTTGTATAAAAACTTTTGTTTTAAGTTAAATGATATAAAGAAAATATGTGATACATGATTTTAAATCTTTTTACACTTGCTTAGAATTAGTTTGTTGATAGTAATCTAAGCAAAACAAAAAAAATTGTTTTAAACAAAATTATAAACATAAAAATATTATTCAATAACCAAGACAAAAAGAAAAAAGTTATTAAGTAGAAACTTTCTAACAATCAATGTTTCATATAAAACTATATCTTCACTTGTAATATGCTCAGCCACAATTAACTACTAAAATAGATACCCTATAAACAAAAATAATGTGTGACCGACATTTATTTATATACAATTAGGAAGTGTCTACGTGCATCTATAGTTATATATATATATAATGAAAATGCGATTACTGTCTGTACGTGGAAAATATATGAGAAAAACTATTATAGGGGACATTTATCAATATCATAGAACTAAAAACAATGATTTTTATAATATTCGTCTGTTTGCCTGAGCGTTTGTGTGTGCTAATCTCAGAAAAGACTTACTTGATTTAAACACAATTTTCACTATTGTATTATGGCAAAATTTCCTCGTTTGTTTTATTTAGAATGAAACATAAATAAAAAAAGTTTGATCAATTCACTTTCACACGCAGACGTAGCTAGTAAGAGTTACAAACGACTTAGTAAAAACACGTGTGGTTTAAAATTAACTAAATGATCATATATACTTACTCTACGTACACATTTATTATCCGTTATGATTGATTATAATTATATTGTCAATTTTGTAGCTTTTATAGTGATTTAATTGCGGTTTTAACTATTAATTGTAACATTATAACCTAATAACATAGCTAACGTCGTACGTACTTCGTGGCTTAAATGGCGACCAGCGTGAAGTTATTTGCTAGTTTAATAATAAACTAACTTCAGAGAGGTAGAATTGACTGTTTATTTTGTCTGTTTTTATTTATTAAATTATTCGTCATATTCTTTTTCAAAAAAATATGTATTTAATTATTAATTTTGTTTAGGAGAACTAGAATTTGTTTTATGAATTCATTTTCATATTTATAACAGTATTTACTTAACCGTATGTTAGTGTCAATATTTATTTTTAATTTAATTATTATTACATTTTAAATAAAATATGTAATATATTATTCATTTGAATTAATTATATATTTTTTTATTTAGGATCATGTGTATCAGTCACTAATCAGTTTTGAGTATCATTTGTTAGATTTCTTAAATATTACTTTATTTTATTATTTGTCGTTTGCCCTTAAATATTATTTTATTTTATTATTTGTCTGTTTAAATATTAGTTATTAATTTACTATAGCATTTTAAATAAAATAGATTATGTAAATCAAATAGTTATATCAATAAATTAGATTCCATATTTACGTTAATTTAATAAAGATTTCCTTACCTTTGAAAGATGGCTGTTTATATATGTTATAGTATAATAATTAAATTATCTTATTACGAGAACGATACTCTTGTTAATTTAGTTAAGCCAAAATAATGTCAAAAATCAAATTGATCGCTAATCGTAGTGCTTTTCTACTTTTTAAAAATTTGTCAAAACAGTTTACCAATTATTTTGTAAATATTAATATAAATAATAGCAATATTGTTATCTTTATAATGTATTTTATTATTTTGTTCACGATTGTAATTTATTAATAATTTATGGCGGTTGTCCTAAAATTGTTATTTTTAGCCCAAAAATATGTATTTTTTAAATACAGCGTGCAAAGCCCAAATTTTGCTGTGATATATAAGCTTGGACATTATATTGCACGTTTATTGTAGTGGCTTCCATGTGGTACCCCTCATCTCCTCACTTCATCCTTTTTACGTGACCTTTCTCCAGTATCTTTGATGTTGGGTTTTCAAAAGTCAACCGAGATCTCCCCCTATCTTTCTTACCACTCACTTTTTCTACATAAATCTTTTTTGCTATGCGTCCGAACTTGGAGTCGACTTATCGCAAAAAAAGTCTTAACATCCATCGATCAGAGAGGAATAAGTGTTTCCTGTGAAACAAGAAATGGGAATGACGAAGTATGTTCTGCCAATATATTCAAGAATTATATAAGTGAAGCAGCTACAGAAATACGTGGGAAAGGAAAATGAGGTTTTACTAAAAAGTACGACATACAGTGGGATAATGAAGTTAAAGGCACTGTAGAGAAAAAGAAAAAAAAGCTTCTTAGAATTTAAAAAGCCTCAGATAAATTTAAAAAAAAAAGAAAAAGTATAAGCTACTGAGCACCAAATGAAAGTACTGAAAAAGATGAAGCGAAAAAATTCTAAGAAAGAAAAGGATAAAATGTTAACGAGCAACTTCTCGACAAATATTTATATTTAATGTTTTAACATTTCTGGTGAGATTTTAGTGATTCCCAAGGGTGCCAACGCCAGTAAGCAGACGACGTCTCTGACTCATTAACAGACACGCCGAGTTTTGATATTGCAGATGGCGAACCTAAACCTAAATTCTCTAACAGAGTGCTAAGAGGATTTAGAGCTAGACAAAACCATAAAGGACTCAGACTGCCACTCTGCCACCACAAATACACCTCTTTATATCGGTTCAGACGTTGCAGGAATATCACACTCCCCTAGATGACAAAAAACAGTGGCCCATTGTCCCATACAAACCTCCAGAAATGATTTCAAAATCATATCAAGTTTATATAACTCCCAAAACCTTTAAGTGCCAGTATGTGGCACTGAGCCATATGCCTTCCTATTATCTATCCAAGCAATAGTGACATTTTTCCTGTTCCGTCTCACCTGTTGGCTTATAGTAGTATGAATGAGAAGAAGTTTCTTTGCACCACGCCAGCCTTACCATCCATTCTGAGTTGGTGTCAAAATGTTGTTACTATAAACATGTTCTGTGATTTTTTACTAAGAATATCTATTCTGAGTAACAAATTTTATATCTATGAGGAGCTTATAGATGGTAGGTAGCCATGTTATTGGGCTATGGTTTTTGGACTCCGTGGTACATCCGGACTTATATGACAAGAATGTTACACCTGGTGTCAAAAATGTTGGTAACGCTCCAGAGTCAAGGGCATCCTGGAATTGAGTTGCAAAAACGGAATGTGGGCTGCGAAACCACTAAGCCAGGAATTATGCAACTCGTCTAGCGTCAGCACGTTTTATTATTAAATACTTCAGGTATAGACTTATTTCATTGAAAGTAGTAGAAAATTAATATATTTCATTTACGAATATTTTCGAGGCCAGTCGTGGCGCAATGGCACAAAGTGTGACTGCAAAACCGACTGGTTGTGCACACACAATGCCTCCAGAATTCGGCAGAAAG
>DWAN01000851.1:0-20473 GCA_018230445.1 Heliconius hewitsoni
TATATATATATATATATATATATATATATATATATATATATATATATATGTATGGAGATGTGAATATTACACCACCGTAATGCTATGAACTAGCCCAATGCCAGAATAAAACCGAGAGCAATTCGTACATACGTATTTTGTCTGCAGGCTGACAGGGGTGGACGTCGCATGAATTTTCAAATAATCAGACGTACGCTGAATCTATGTAATAAAAGAGGGCCGGGCCACTCTGACAATTCAATTTTATAACGATATTTGCCAGGGAAGAGGATTGAATTTTTTATTCTTTTTTTTGCTTTTCATAACAACGTCTCTTAATTATTAACGATTATTTGTTTTTTTCTATATATAATCTATTTGCATAACTGACACTAGACGTCAACGTGTATTTTTTTTTAATTATGGACGTTATTTGTTGTCTGTACAAAACGAAAACTGAACAACTAAATACAATACAAAATATAAACGTATAGTGTTATAGTAAGTTTATAGCGTATTGACACCTAATCCATACTAGATATATATAAAATTTTCGGAACATTTACAAACGATAATTTCCAAACACGTTTGAAATACGATCGTAAAGCTATAAAGCGGAACATTAATCAACGCAGTTTTGTATATCGAACGCCAAAAGCGATGTTATCTCCTATCAATGTGAAGCCGTTACGTGGATTCGAAACGGGTGTTTCGTGAAAGGAAATATGGATTTTCTTGAACTGAAAATTTTAACGTGTAGTGCTATTGTTCGATATGATCGTGGTATTGAAGAGTGTTTGTCTGTATGCGGTATGTAGGTTCATTTTTTGTTTTACCGTTGCTTGGTATATCATATGATGTATGATTCGTAAAGTAATATAAATAGCTTTTCTTGACTTTTTTCATTATTGTTTAAAATTTAAAAAAAAAACATAAGTAATAACTAACGTTACGTGAAATCCTAATCAGAATAGAAATATAAAAGTATGACGAGGAAATAAATATTAGAAATTCCTACACCGCTCGAAAGGAAGAGGATTCCTAGAGAAAAAAAGAAAAAAATATCTCTATGAAAAAAAAATTAGCTAATCAACGAAATACGATGACGAGTATGATGAACTCCAAAAATTTTAGATTAAATCTTTTGTTCGAATTTCAACCGTTCGAAGCTTCTATTTTCAATCATAATGAATATTGCCCGATAATATCCTATTTCACTTTTTTTAGCTTCACACTGTGTCCTACATATAGGATGATAGATAGAGAGAGTCTAGTGTTAAGACACTCCGCACTTCACTTTCTTTCCGTCGAACTCAGGATGTATTGTGTGTTGAGAGGCGAAGCTCAACGCCGCTTCGCTTTCACTTTTTTTAATATCATTAATTATTTTAACTATATTTTAATATAGTGTCAAAGCTTATATTTGAACCATTCTAAATATATATATTTTTCTGCAGCCTATTAGAAAAATTTAAATTTTCCTGACAAACTAAATGCAGGGGAAACTCACTCTATGTCCAACTTTTTCCCGATAAGAGTGACGTATTCATATGAGTTGTACAATCAATGAATAGGTCGAAAAATGCTTTCTACGTTGGTTCGTATATATGTATGGATATTAGAAAGATTGTATATAAGAGATTTTCGAGGAACACCTTTACTAAGCCTTAAAATAAAATGTTCTTATAATAATTTCTAATTATATTTACAGTGGAACGATTTAAAAAAAATATATAATTATAAAACATACGACTGTTGAGCAACGCATTAAATACAACATGCAAAAATGACAAAGCTTAATCAAAATAGTGATAGACATTTTCTTTTGTTCCGCAAAACATTATAAATCGTTGTTAAAATCGTTACTTTCTATACCATACAATTTTATCGGACCTAACTACAGTACATTTTTCATTAGCAAGATAAAAATTTCCTAGATGAAGCAGATGATTTTCATTATAGACAAAAACACATAATATGGAGAGAAGGCTAACCCCCCTTTTAACCCTACCGTAGACAGGTTGAAAAGAGAGCCTCTATTGCAATACAACATTGATGCAATACTTTATCAGCAACGATTGAATATGCTGGAATTGATAATATACTAAGAAATTATTAATTAAATTTCACCCTGAATATATATATAATTATTGTTTATTATAATAAATAATTAACCACTATTTAAAATTTCTATAGGTACAACGTGCGTATAGAATTTTTATAATTTATTTTTGTAAAAATAATGCATCAGGCACACAGCTTCTCGTGATTGCGCTAATCAATATAAGTATGTATATAAGCACTCATTCAGACGCTATAATTCCTTTAATAAAAATACAGAGAGCCAGTAAAGGGGGAAGGGGGGCGCAATGGGCTTCGGAAAATTCACCCGGTGAATGGAAAACGCGGCAATAGACAAACAGGCGCTGACCCCGCGCCCTCCCCGCGCTCCCCCCCACCCCACCTAACGTGCATTTTGAAATAAGGCCCCCGATGGGAGGCATTTTTAACCGATGTTTAAAAGGGATATTATTGACCCTTTGCTGTGAAACTTTTCTTATTATTTGTATGCGCGTACCGATTTAAAGTATCGCGCTAGTGAATCATGTTCTCCATTTTTTTATATTCACAATAATTCCAGAGAGATTAAAAAAAAGAAAACATGCTTAGTTTGTTTTATAGATTCTATTTCTGACGTAACGGACCAGCGACATGGGCATCAATTAGCAGTGTCACATCCACACGCGTCCGCAGCAAGCGCCGGCAATTTGTATATAATTTACACAAATACAGTCCGTATTAATTAAATTCAGAGGCCACAATAGCTTGCACAGATTTGACAGACTTATCCAATCTTAGCGTTAGCGGGTACGCACTAGGTTGTAAATCTAGTCGACGCGAAATGGCTGACCGACTCCATCCCCCCCCATATCTATGCTATGGCTGCAAAAGTGTGCGCCATAAATTTTATACAAGCCCCGGTGTACGGTAAAACTGGTGTTCGTTTCTGTGTGTGTGTGCGAAAATTCGTGTTGCCGTAAGAGGAGTGGACATCGCCCGCTTCGCTTTGTATTCCTGCCCTAGGAAATGGTATTATACTGGTCGGCTAATCTAAATAAATCGGCAACATTGACGTGAACTTAGTTAGGAGATAATTAAAGAGTTGGTGGACATACAGATAGTATCAGGTGTTAATGTATTTTGTGGTTTGTCCATCTAAGGGCACCAATTGTGATGGACAGTGCTGTGTTTAAATTTTAGACAGAATTTATGTTGTACGAGTATGTATAAGAAAATAAAATATTCTGTACAAAAAAACTATAAGTAAATAATTCGCTTTGTATTTTGGATCAACTCGTCTGATACCGCAAGCGACCGGCTCGAACAAAGTATGTTTTGTCTTTTTTCTTAGTTGTGAAGTAAACGGCTTCCTTTCATGTAACTTTCCATTCGGTCGGTTCAGGACGCTGAAAGAAGTGTGAACCGGGCCGTGATCGGCGCCAGTCAGGTGTGCCTAACTCGGAGACCGATGGACTTGTCTACTTAGTCTGCTCCTGTCACTAATAATACGCTCTTTTTATTTTACCAACCCGTAGGCTCTGCGGCGCTCCCGACAACGTCCCAGCCAATCAACGTCTACCTATACCGGCATTTGTTCCACCCAAAAATATACATACATACCCATTACGTACGTACAGTATACAGATATTTTGTTCGCATGCAAAAAAAAAAAAACGAAAATATTCAGTATTTTTGGTCGAACAAGGACTATTAAAAACAGGGTTCGGGGCTAGATGTCACGCAACGTGAAACACACGCACACAGACGCACCTTATTAAGGACGTATTGGTTACGCACTTATATTTTACCCGTAAATGTAGCTAAAGCGGAGAGTTGTGCACAAAAACGCATCTTTCCCCTTTCCCACCCCAGCGGCCGGCGGGCGAACGAATACATTCGACTAGCCCATTTGCAATATCGTATTGTGTGAGTGTCTGTCTATACGAATCTCGGCGCGTGTGGGCGAGCGCGCACACAGCTGTGGGCTTGCTTAGCCTGTGCGTAGTTTTACGTAGCTACGTGTACTGTATAGATACGCGGTATTGGTTTTCTGTACTGAGCTTTAACAAATTTCAAATTCACAAAATCGTGATTGGTCGGCGTTTTGTTTGAACAAGCGGACGCACCGGGAGCTGTGTGACCCAAAATACGCTAGATAATTCGTTTAGCTGTAAAATGATGAGTTTTATCTGATTTTGTTTACGCGATCGCGTAATTGCGACGCATTGGTGCGTCTGTGTCGTAGTGACCAAACAAACGGTAATTACTAATGCGACAAATAATAATAGATATATAATGAATAGTTAGATACCGTGAACTGGTTTACAAAAATTACCTTTTACCATACTAATCCTAGAACAACCGAAGCCGACTTGTATTGGCATTATATATTTTTTTAGTTTCACGCTATATCTTGCACTTAGCAGGGTAGGCAGAGGTAACCTACTGTTAAAACACTCAGTTCCTCATTTTTCGCCGATTTTGGAGGCACTGCGTGTTGTTTGGCGAGAACCAATGCCGAGCTTTGCCTCGAGATCAGGAAATATTTCATTTCATGGATTGGTAATCGAACCCACAAACTGACGCTTTTACAGTCACACGTTTGCGTCCCTAGACCACGACTCGCCTCTAGCATTACATTCATAATATCATTTACATGTATACAAACCAGAAAAAAACAGAGAGAAGACAAATAAGTTATAATAGTTTACCATCGACGCGGAACCCCTTGAATTCCATCAGTAAACAAATTCGGTGATCATCACAAATTATCGATAGTAATGAAGTAATTATAATAGGGACGCACGCGCCACTAGCTATCAATAACCGGAAGACAGACGCTCTAATGGCCACCTAAGAGGCCAAATATCAATTTCTAGCGAACTATTCGTGCGTGAGACGTCACTCTGGTTCCGGAAGTGCGCTACAAAAACTTAAAACTAATCAACTCAAGAAATTGGAACTTATCTAGTTTCTGTTCCACGCCAGCATGACGGGGTCAATTTCAATATTGGGACTGGCTTCCTTCAAAGTTCAAGACATTGTTTAATTGGAAAGGGCATTGTAGTAACTGATAAGTTTACATTCTATATTGATGTTCCCTTTAATATATCCTCTAAGGGTTTCCGCACAAGAGCTATTCTTCTAATGTCTACGAAGAAATTAACAATAGACTTATAAGAAAATCGCCAAGTCACTACTGCACATGGGCACTACGCATAAAGCATATGGTGTTAGGGAAGTGATATCCAATAGTAATATTAATTAATGAAATGTATAACCCCTAAAGATAAATTGAAAGTATTATTTATTATTATAATCGGTGATAATATTAAACTTATTTTCTATCAGCGCGTTAGTATTTCGTCTATGTTAATAAAACTATGGAAACTGCAGCTAAAATTTAATACGACTTTTGATAAATTTCTAATATACCCGTAAAAGTCCCGTAAGACAAATTTGAAAATGATATAATTTTAAAAAAATTAAAATAAAATAGTTTTAAAACAACAAGCATATTTAAAGCATTTAATTTTTAACATTTTTAAGGTGTTATTCCACATTCTTAATAAGCAATAAATTTTTTTTAGAACACGATAAATCTTTATTCGGTTTTCTCGTAAGCCTTATATTTTGACATATCCGTTTATACGTAAGGGCCGTCTATATACAAGAAAATCAATAATATAAGTTTATTTTAGTTTTAGTTTCGAAGATACAAGCAATCGCAACAATAGAAAAAAATGTGTTTCCATATCGCAAATAGAAATACAAATTTTATTCCTACACAATACACCTATTTACAAAAACGTAACCTCCCAAGATGACCAAAACAATATAACATTTCTAATATATGGAACCACGACAAAAAAAATATTAGATTGCCATAAAAAAAATAAAAACAATATTTATATCAGGGAACCTTTCTTTCACAAGCAATTAAGTAAAGGAACAGTGGTCACTGACAGATGTGAAGCGACCGGTACTGCACCCGCTACGGTACGTCACGCGACAGCTTGCTTGTCCGTTTGTCATTATGCTAAAACTAAGGTAAAAGTAATATTAATGTGTATGTTATCTTTATTTGAATTTAAATAATAAAACTTATAACTGCTATTTGTTATGTTTCATTTTTTTTATCAAATTACTAACATTACACCAGTAACACGTAACAAAAAGTATATTATTTAGTGTCTGAGAAAAAAAACTATACAAAGCAATGAAACAAAAAATATATTTTAATTCGTAGTACGTACATATAATTCAAAATGAAATATTCACAGTAAACGTAAATAAAACGACAATGATGTCAAAATCTGAATTTCAGCGTATGTAAGAAAAATTGTAAATCAAAATTGTATTTTAAAAGTTTATTTTTTATTTTTTATCAATTCGCATTACACGTAACGCACGTAACTGCTAACATAAAATAATTCTAAATCAAAATTATATTCTTAAAGTTATTTTTTTTTATTTTTTTATCATTCCGCATTGTAACTTAACGCATGTAACTGCTAAAATACACGCACGCTCAATCCGCTTAGTAGATTCTATCTGTCCGACAAAGAGAATCGTATACTAATCCTCTCGTATACTAATCTGCGAGTTTATCTGCACTTATTTTATCAAATGTTTTTATTGCTAAATATCTACATATAGCCTGAAATTTACAAATTTATCTATATTATACAAAAAGTAACACCAGACAACGTATGATTACTACTAATTTTGCTTAACAAAAAATTTGCTTTCTGTATACAAAGTGATATCGTATCAAATTTCAATTTACATCTAGTATGTGTACCGAATTTCAATTAAGTATTATTGTTAATTTTTTTTAAATAAAATAACAGTTGCCGTAGATGAGGCGGTCTCATGGGAATATTGGCCTAGTAAAACAATAGCGTTGAGACAAAGCGTGACCTGTTTGCTCTCAAGACTCGCCCGTGAGGCTTAAACAATGGTCCTTACCAAGCCACAAAGGAAATAAAGCTGGAAGAAATCGCGCAAGACAAAACGACCCATCCAGATATAATATTCATGTTTGCTCAAACGCTTTGCAAGGGTTAATTGATACTGTTCTTGAGTTTTAAAGGTCTTTCAATTTTTTTTTGTATCCTTTTTTTTAATGGAACTAACTACACGTGGTGCTCCCGAGGATATTGAAATAGTTTTATTTTAATTAATAATTCATGAATCTTAAATTTTATAAATATTTGTACAAATTTCGTCTGAATAAGTTATTTTCGAAGTTTGACGAACAGCCTAATTATAGCAATTGTTCCTAAAGATTTCCTTTCTCAGTTCGTAAATTCCGAAAACCTTTTTCCTCAACCCGTCAATGGCCTGACATCCTGACCATAGTTCTCACAATCAAAAAAAGATTTGTCACTTAAGTTGTAAGTCCGGAAGAAGCGGTTCCCAGGCGGTGGGCAGCAACCGATTATCACCCTTAGTATCGCTTACAACCGCTGGATGACCCTCGAGAGGGAGCGATCGGATACTCTTATATTGTTTTTTTTATCGAAAAAACTAAAAAATAGGCAAAGGAAATATAGCATTTACAAAAAATATTAAAGAAACTATTTAAAACAGATACGCATTTTTAAATGTAGCAAAAAATTAGCTACAAAATGTGCTGACAGAATAAGATATTATACTTTTCCAAACTTTATACTTCTATGCCCAATATTTTAAATGTGTAAAATTATGCATTAACAAAATTTATAATATTAAACATGGTAAAGCGCGGAAACTTCGATTATCCGAACACTGCGCAGACGCATCGGGCAAGCAGGAAGGAAGTGTAAGGCGAGCGCGTGAGAAGGACGCCACAGTCGTGAGAATCACTTGCCACTTGGGGTGTATTTAACTTATTTGTAAATTGATACAATATTCAACAAAAGCCAGCGGTTAGGCACAACCACTGTTTCTTGACTAGATATATATTAACTTCTCAAGCATATTCACTGGGAAACAAAAGAAACGTCCTTTTGAAATACGATGTCTATTCAAGATAGTGAATGGGTCGCTACGTTATTGTCTTTCGCATTAGATTATTTTCTTCTCTGATTTTTATTGTAACATATACTGTGTTGTTATTTTTTTATTTAATTAATTAAGAACTGAAAATTATATGTTCTTAGATTTAGTTTTTCAAAATAAAAGAAAATATTTCATTTATTTAATATGTCGTGGTAACATGCCTCTCACGTCCGATGTACATTTAAGCATCATAAGATATCATCTCGTTATATCAATCTGACATGAGTCAGACATAACGAGTTCAATAAAAAAAAGATCACCGCCAATCGTTCCGTGCTAAAGATCAGGGTGCGTCGACCTTCAAGTATGGAACAAGATATAAGATAACAGCGTAATTTATGAAAATATTTAAAATTTTTATTTATTATTCAAAATAAGTACTTACCATTTAGTCTGCCCATTATCTCTATCTTACCAAATACTTGTAAAATCTATAAGGAAGTATCAGGAAGACTTTAGCGTTGAATTCTTGAACCAGGACAATCTTCTTATCTAGAATACAAAGGATGATACAATTTAACTATGCACTGTTTTTTTTTTCACATTTATTACAGTGTAAGTATTCCACACTTAGGAAAAAATGCTTATTTAGAAAACGTATAAAAATATTTTCGTAGCGGGAATCGAACCCGCGCCTTCTGGTCGGTGTATAAGTATAGACAGATAAACTAAAAAAAACTTATATTTATTATATATTTTTAAACTCACCATAATTTTAACGCGTGCTCGTCTACATTGAGCCGGAGTCACCCAGCGCGACCAGCGGAGTCACCGGAAGGAATCAGGGGCTCGGGACAATCTCGGCGTCCGGTGTCGGGCTTCCGGCAAGGCGTGACGTTCCGCTCGGACCTGCGCACGCGTTCGTTAATTAGGTGTGTGGTATATGGCTCTTGCACCTGTAGAGGGAAAATATACATTATTTGTATAATTGTATGACGATAATATCTTTATTTTATTGTATTCCGGAAGTAGTCTTAATATATTTTTATTTTTTATTTCATTACATATTAAATTATTAATAACAAAATAAATAAAATGAATATAAAATTAATATATTGGTAGTCACTTACACTTTTTATATAGAAAATGTTTTGGGAATTGTGAAGTCCTTCCATATTTTTTTTTCAAATATCTGAAATAACAATAATTAATAGTAAACACACACGTCAAATTCCTACACAAAATGAGGCAAGTGCAACGGTCACCTTCTTTATAAAGGAAGGCAGGATATTTTTGCCGCGTCGTATAAGAATGAGCTCCCGCTAAGTTTCAATTAGGAAGACGCGGGAGTGAACACCAAAAATACCTGTATTATATTTACAATGCACATAATGTTTGTTTATTTACCATATTAATTTATTGAGGGCGCAGTGGAGCAGTGGCTCAGGCGTGTGACTGTAAACGGGACGGTTTTGGGTTCCATGTCTAGGCGGGAAAATGAATTATTAGTTTTTTAGTTCTTTGTTATGGTAACAAGGTAAAGCGCGACGTTGAGATTTGCCATTCAATACGCAATGCCTCAAAAATTATGCGGAAAATTCCTCTGCCTATCCTGCTATATGCGGAATACATCGTGAAAAGTGAAATATATTATATTAATACTTATTTACGGGGCGGGACTTGAACCCACGCCTCCTGGAAACCCACCAGGCGCTCTGACCACTAAGCCATACGTCCAAATTTTTATACATTATCTAAATAAATATTTTTCTTTCCTAAGTGTGGAATAACAGTTTAAAAATGTAAAAAAATGTATATATTATTTATTTATAGTATAATAACATTTCCTAATGCCTTTTAATAGTAGTATTAGAATCTATAAACAACCTAGGCTGTCTAAGTTTCGAGATGAGCTATTTTTAAAATAGTATAGTGTAATGGAGTCCTTATTGTTTTGTCTTGTTATCTGTCCATAGTCATCTGACAGTCTAGTGATACAATTTCAGTTTAGTATTTTTCAATCTATACAGATAGTTCGAGTATTTGTAAATTGTTTTTTTTATTTAATTCCTGTTTCGTTGTATCTATTTATACTTGTAGACATATGAGGAGTTCTTGCTCTAATAAGAATGAGGCCGGCGTTGAGTTCCGCCACTTAACACACAATGCCTCAAATTTAGGCGGAGAGCAGAGAGTAGTGCTCCTTAACTTTAGGGTGTCTTTGATCAACTTACTATGTGGTAGAGCGTGAAGCTGTAGCTAAAACTGTAGACATATTCCATGAAGTTTTAGTAAATTCTACTTTGTATGAAATTTTAAAACCAGATTCTAAAAGAAGAGTGTAGTACTTTTTTCTTTTAATAATTTTCTTTGTAATGTAAACCGTAAACTTGATTATGCATTTAAAGCATTGTTCTTCCTGAGACCCCTTATGCACTGTTTTTCTTTGTCTTGACGTAGAGATTTCCGTTTTAGGAGTAGCTTTTAAAATTTTCTTATGAAGACTAAATTACAGTGAAACTCTACCGAGTCGGCAGTTTATACGTTCTATATTTTTCTTTATATAGAAAACTATGTTTTATATTAAATACACGGCACCAATCTTCTATGAATAAGAAAAAAATTAAGTTTTACGTTGTATCACGCACGCAGCAGGGTAGTCAAAGGAAACCTGAAAACCCCCATAATTAAGACACTCCATTCCCATTAAAACATTTCCAGTCCCCAACTTCCCGCCCAATTCTACAAGCATTGCGTGTTGATTGACGGAACTCAACGCCGCCATTTCTAATATTTTCGTTTATAAATTAATTATAGCTAATAGGTTTATAGGCATATACCTATAATACATAATAATAATTTTTTTTTTTTTTTTAAATCTAAACATAGTGTATGTAAATACGCCTAGTCGACAGCCAGGGATCGTAATTGCTTTCCTTACATAATTATAATTGGCGCGAAAAGTGTGCGCATTAATTATTCATTAATCTACACTCACCCCTCATTTGGCTGGCTTGAGATACGCCGGTTAAACTGACGAGTGCACCACTATTTTTTTGTCTCAAATTATTATTGATTTCTTATAAATTACGTTTACGTCATTTTTACGTCATTTTTTTTTGGTTTTTTTGTACTCCTCCGTCGTCTATAGAATGAGGATATTTTGAGGAGGTATCTAGAGATCGTAGAGTTAGGCGTTTTGTTTCCGCTGGGGATAAAGCGTAAAGTAAAAAAAGCCTTCAATCATTAGTAGTTCTTGCATAATTGTAACTTTTCACAATAGCCATTTGAAAAACAATATTTTCTAATGCTTCTTATATTATTATAATATGTTAGGAAGCAATTAGATGTATAAATTTTATATAGACATTGTCAATGCAAAAATCGTAATCACCTGCTTTTCCATGCAATTTTTCTTGAATAAAAAAGCTAACATATGCTGTTAATGAATTAACATTATAAGAACTTGTCATACTAGGAGACTCTATACATCTTTAGTTACGTAGCAGTGGACGGAGGCTTGTTAAAAAAAATTTTATCACCTGAAGGTGTGAAAAATAATTCAATTATAACTCGACAGTCATGAATAAAGATAGGTTTCACTAAGCTATGTTAACATTGAAGTTGAGGACGGAAACACTTGACCACCCCCCGCTCTCACAGCCTGGCCCCATGAAAACTGTTTTTTTTAGAAACTTAAAAAGAAAAGAAAATCACGCCTCAGCATTTACACTTTTAGAAAAAAGTCTCGAGGTTTTTTTGTACGTTCAGAAAAATATCAACCTACGGGTTACATAAGAAAATTATGCAGCTGTATAACTGTTTCATTTTATTTTTATTACATCATTATCAAAATTATATGAAAATCGCATGTTTCAAATGAGAATATGTTTATTAAAACATATATATTATTTAAATATTCACAAAAAAAAATTAGTTAATTTACAAAAAAAATGATTTCACACTTAACTATAACACATACTAACAAGTTAACTAAATTTTCAAATGAAATTACAGTAAAATAAGCGAAAAACGCGAGACTTTTTAGATCCCGAACGCGTGTATAGCCTTTTACTTGCGCAACCAGCGTAAAGAAGAAAGCTAGTAGCTAGCACTACAAAAGGCTCTCGAGGTGCGTGAAAGGGCAGACAATGTCATGTATCAAGTTCAGCCGAGGTTAGCCAACTGTGCGACTACACTCAGCAAAAAAGATGTTTCTCATTTTACCTTAAAGACCTGAGCTGGTAAGAAATAGGTTTTTGCAGGTATTTTACTTGGTTGTACCACTTTTCTGTATTAGTTTATATTGTTTATTTTGTTAAGTTGGTACGTTTGATGGTTATATATTTTTGTTATGTTTAAATTTGGCTATTATTACCAAAATGGCGTATGTTTTCTTAGTTATTTATATAGTTTCACAAATATTTATTAGTACTGAAACGTAAAAGAAATATTATAATTTTTATAGATAAATAGTAGCCATAAATTTTCTATCAATGGTTTTATGCATTTAATGTGTTGCTATAATTCATATTTTTTCTAAATTCCTTTTGTTCGGTCCGCCAAAACTTATACTAATAGCCTATTAACATTATTTTTATTATTTAATACAAAAAAATGTATTCAATTTTTTTATACAAATTTAAATATATACTCTTATTTAAATTAAAATATTGTAGCCACCTGTACCTAAAGATATTCACGTCGAGGCAAGATCCAGAAAGATGAGGTAAACAATACCAGTGGAATACGATATAAGCCAGATTAATTAGAGCGGTTTAAATCCACCTCATGGACTTGAGAGGACTAAGCGTTATGTTACTTACATTTTTATATTTAAAAGCATTTTGTTTTTTTTTTGTTGTAAAACTAGTTTGCGTATCGTTATATCATGTGAGGATATCATATTCTTTTAAAAGATTTTTGTTTATGTCTTTTTTTGTGGAATGTTCAAATGTTGTTTAGTTTTTTTATTACCTGCTATAGATGCTGTATCTCATATATAGGTGGGTAGGCAGAGGGAACCTAGTGTTAAGTCACTCCGTTCCCTATTTTTCGCCGAGTTCTAGAGGCATTGCATGTTGTTTGGCGGAATTCAATGCGCGCTTTGCCTCGACACCAAAGCGAAGAAATGAAAATATTAAACATTTCATTTCCTCGAATAGCAATCGAACCCACAATCTATTGTTCTTACAGTCATCCTTGTGCCACTGCGCCACGACGGGCCTCTGTTGTTGAGTTAGGTATGAGACAAATTCGTACAGCCAAGATCCAGTATATTAATCGTTTATATACTATAAGTAAATTTAAAATCTCATTACCAAATTAAACCTTGTACTACAAAGATGTACGATAAAAAACCTCCTATCGTATAAAAAACAAAGCTAAAAAGGAAACTGCAGTTAGTGCTCTCTCAATCTTTCGTATTACACGGAGATGCGTAATTAGCGGACTGCATCTGGATATTAAGACATGCTTAAACGAACGAACGAAGGGAATTCAACCACAGCCGGATCGGTATATCGGTGTTCGCCGTCTCTCTCCCCCATTATTTTTTCTTCCACTAAAGTCTAGGCAGACTTGGGGGGATGTCTTACCCCTTTTGGGGGGTACTTGAAACCCTTATCTATTGTAAGTTTGTACAGCGTAGTGGATCGTAGGGGACCCCTTTGCTGATGCATCTTGAGTCGCATGTAGCTGTCGAAATGAAAGATGCACCCGGATTTTTTTAAAAATACGCTGGTTTATTTTTTATTTCGTACAAAAATTAATTGGTTGGTATTTTATTAATACGAATGATTAAGGCAAATTGGTTCGTTTGGTAACACTTAACACCAAAAATTATTTATTTAATCATAAATTCATATATATATTTTTAATATTTCATAAGCTATTATTCGTTCAATTGCTTTGTAATACACATATTTTGTAAGTAGAAACAAACTTTCATAGCACCCAAAAACACATTTTATTTATTATAAAAAAAAAAAAATTAAACAAAAACCGGATATTTATAAACCATTCGCATTTCGCGCATCAACTGCAACCTGCTACTTACGCGTATGCAAGTTGAGATTATTTTTTTTTACTTCCCCCTGGCCTGTCTGGTCTCTCGTTTCTGCCGCCTTCAAAGCCACAATGCGGTGCCGTTGGACGTAATAGCTGTCTTCGATTTTTTTGGTAACGTTTCTATGATTACCTTTAAAGTCTTTTGAAGAATTTGGCAATTAGAAGGGCGTCGTTTTTTGAAAATTGTTTGTTTTGTGATTGTCTCCTTGTATAGACTGGAGGTTTTATTATGTTATAAATATCTTCTTTTGAATATATATTTTTTCTAAAAATAAGATTTAATTGCTTATTTCTATCTCTCTCTCTCTCTCTCTCTGGCTATCCCGCCAGAGACACATCGTAAAGCTATTATAACAATAAAAGTCAAATAATAATAGACAATCTATTTCCCAACTTTCATTGTAATTGTATAAAATATTCACCAAAGCTCAAAATCATAAAATCAAATTTACCAATTAACGTCAATAAGACCGCTATCAGCGAAAACTTATACCTTTAGGGGCGAGAGCACGCAAAAATTGCACTTATAAATCCCGCATAACGCATAAAACGTTAAAACTATGGTTCACTTTGAATCATCGATTCTGAGTAATGCCGGCTGGAGTCCTATTAAAACAAAAAATAAAAAAAAATGTGGGGCCACTACTGAACCCTGTAGCGTTCCCGCCTTGTAGTTAAGATTGACAGACGGAAGGGTTGAGGCGGGGGTGATAGGGGGTGAATTGAAAGAGAGTGGAAAAATTATACGTGGCAACCAACGCATCTTAGCTTCCGTGGCTGCCTTCCGCGCCGCGTTTGTAGGGCGAGTTCGCTTGAAAGATGTGAAATCAAATTTTTTGATGTTGTTTCGTTTTAATTGCTGAATGTAAATAATGTTATTATTTATGTTTTTATTACAAAGTCTTATCGTCATGGTGTACATTATGTTTTTTTTTATTTTTATTTTATTCGAGATATTTGTTTGTATTTTGTTATTATGTCTATAGTTACCTTAAGTTAATTGATGTTACTTCCTTCAACTTTTTTTTCTATCTATCATTAACCAATTTTATTAACCCCAAAAATCATGAAATGTATAAAAGAAATGTCTACAAAAAAAAGTTTCTCTATAGTTACATATATATCAATAATCTAAATACAAATAAAAAATTAAAACTAATACCAGCCAACAAAAAAATATATGAACGCATCTCGTACCAGCAATGTAAAGTAAGAACCGCTCATCGGAAGCCCACCACTATCGTCTTACAGTACAATGCTCGCTAACTCAACTATGTCGCGATTGTTTGTTCCTAGCTTCTTTTATCCCCTTCCTTTTTATTAATTAATGTTTCTGAATGATGAACCAGCTATGTAGACATTTTTTTTTTATTTTAACTTCCTACCAATTTAGTTATTACAGTAACTTTATTATAGAAAAACTGCTAAAAAAATTGATAAACATCAAAAGAATTTAATCAATTTAATGGATTGAATCGATAACTTATATCATTTCAATTTTAATTCTCAATATTCTCAATTAAAATAAGCAAATTACTGAAAATAATTCATTTAATAAATAAAATACCTCAACTTAGGAGCTATGGAGCCATTCATTTACACTAAAGCTGGCTTAATGAATCACGGCGCACATATCGATGCAATTAAAAAGTAACAGAGTTCATGTCAACTCCTTGCATTTTTCTAAGTATGAATTATGCCGCTCGGTGTATTCGTTAAGGGGCGGATCCATTCATTCTTTTTGTCCGCTTGGAGCAGTTAAGGAGGTCCAGAGGAAGAGGGAGGGTGGCCTCCCACCCCCCCTCTGAACTTGCGACTCGAGAATATTTTTTTTCTCGAGGACGTTGAAAATCGACACACTTGGCGGTAGTTTGTTCCGCTCGGCGATGATAGTTCGAGTGACTTGGATTGCGAACGTTGAAATATTTTTGTGTAATTATTTTTTCTTCTCTCATTTTACTTTTCTTTGTTGGTAATTTTTTTTTAATGGAATGGAATCTTCTGGCTACGGTAATGGAGTTTGAAGACGTTATTTGTTCGACTTCGTTCTATTATGGAAACTACTGTTCTACAATATAATAATTTTTTGTATAGTTTTCTGTTTTATATTTTAATTATAATGTAAATTGTCATATTTAGCGTTACTTTTGTTAGATTTATGTTAAACTTCTAGATGTTTTTAGAGTATAACTATTTTATTTCCACAGCCAAGTTTAATATTCAAAATGTCGATACAACTATATTTAAAAAAACTATCCCCAACACTAAAGCAAGAAGGTAAGACGGTAATGAACTGAATTCTTTTGAGTCCGCCTCGCGCCTCGCCCACTCAACTCCTCGACGGTGTCTTGAGATGTGCATTTTTATTAGACTGCATAATTATGCAGCAAAAATAACGTTGTGGTTTCAAACCAGTGGGTGTGAAAAGAGAGACGTTCCACGATTTTAAGTTACATGTCAAGCATGTTTCATTTTATAAGGTCGCATTGAAGATGGATGAAAGGCTTTTCTGGTAGCGCTATACAAATAGTCATCTCGGAAATTTAAGATTTTATTTTCAGTTTCACACTATATTCCGCATATTAGGGTAGGCAGAAACCTAGTGTTAAGACGCTCCATTTCCCACTTTCCTTCGAATTTTCGAGGCATTGCGTGTCGTGTGGCGGAACTCAACGCCGCGCTCAAAATCTAAAATAAATATAAAGTACCATGCAAAATAACTAAGTATTGTAACGAATAAATTTCTAAGTTAGCACAGATTAAACAGTTTCTAGAACACTGTCAAAATTAGCTTTACAAGGATCTTGCAGCTCGATAAGCGCTAGGCCGATTGGAGATAATACCAAAACTTTAGTCTTGCAGTGCTTGCTTCGAGTAACTTCACCTTAATAGCTCTCGAAGCAATTAAGAACACAAAATACTTATGGAGAAACTTAAACATGCGAAGTCGTATTTTATCTTCGTGCCACGTTCAACACGACTATACTGGAATGCATTTTATTATTTTAAAAACCATTTGAATAATTATATTGATAAGGATAATATTTTTTTTCAAAAGTGATCTAAGGCCCGGAGAATAAGTGTGTGACTGTAAACACGACTGGTTGTGGATTCATTCCCCACTCGAGTAAATGAAATTTTTAATATTTTCATGTCTTTGCACTGGCACCGAGGTAAAAGTCCGGCGTTAATTTCCGCCACTCGACACGCAACGCCTTAAACAATTTTGCGGAAAGTGTGCAACGGAGTGTCATACCACTAGGTTCCCTCTGCCTACCCTGCTGTATAATACAGCGTAAAGCTGATTTTTTTTAAATGAACTTTTCAAGATATACTATATAAAACTATATTTCGACCTAAATATTAAGAATTATACTTATTTTGCATATAATCAAAAAATTGTCTTGTCAAAGTAATATTTATAATTTAAATTATTAAAAACAAACAAAAAAAACATAGCGTAAAAAGAATTAACCAATATATAAAAATATTTCTTAACTAAGACGCAACAGTTATTCTAATGAAGGCTATCACCAGGGCTTATCTCGTTTAAACTTGTCCAATACACTTACCAACCCTGGGACGTTTAAGTCAAGATTGCCTTACAAGTTTCCCAGCTTACGACGCTAGACGATTTGTGTTAAGGATACCCCCCTTTCTTAATTGTTGTGTTTCCTACAGATTACTTATACGAGTTTGTTTGCTTGGTTCATTGTGGATAAAATCTTTTTTTTTGTTTGTGTTTCAGAGAAAATAATTGTTTTCACTTCCTCTTTCTGATAATATAAGAAAGCGCGGCTTTCAGTTCCATCTTACAATACTGCGGAAAGTGTGAAACGGAAATAGGTTCTCTCTGCCTACCCTTCTATATGCGGAATACAGCGTGCAGCTAAGAAAAGTGGATAAATGCAGACGGGAACCTGGGAACCTATTGCTAAGGCAGTCAATTCCTATTGGGTATACTTCTGTTCTCCACTTTCCTTCAAATTCTGCATTGCGGTTTAAGTTAGAGAATTCAAAACTGCACTTTGTCCTCCATCACATAAAATACACAAGTAAACTAAAAATAAAAAAATAGTGATACATCACTACCGACTACCTACCATGCAACACACACCAGATGTTGACAAACAAAAGACGACATTAAAACAACAAACAAACCAACATCCGGAAACACAATATTTATAATAATCAAGGACGTTATGCATATGCAGCAACAACAAATGCATTTGGGTCGCCTCAACGAGTCATTAGCCTCGTTTCGCGATGGCGTCTAACTAAGATGTAGGATATGCCAAAGGTTAAATCTATCTGTTCACATCCTTGCACGCTTCCTGTTTAATTGCTCTAATTGTCATTTGTCGTAACACGCGTTTGTGTACTGTGTCTATTAAACCAATATAAACAATACGGTTGTGACGTACGGATGGACAGACGAACAGACTTTCCATATGGGTTCCGTTTTATGCCATTTAATATGGAACTCTACTATGAGAATTTGAAAAGGAATATACTATATTTTTTATATATATATAAATGCAATTCTATAAACACCATTGGCTACGGGACCTAAAAATTAATAAATAAATAATTCATTTAATTTAAAAAAAAAATCATGAAAACGATTGATTAGGATTGTCCAATTCTAATCGATTTTCACAAAAAAAATTGTTATATATTTAAGACGTATAACACATATTTTTATATATGAAACCTTGGATCATTCTTAGAAACTGGGAAATACATTTGTTATAATTATATAGAAAGAGAAATCTAAAAATAACATGTTTCCTTGAAAGTCGATCAAAATTTAACATAATACTTTTATGTGTACAGTCATAGCGCTAACTAACGCCCTGAGTATAAGATGAGTCCGCAAATTAATTGGTAAAAAGGATATATCCTTAATGAATGATTAAGCAAGACGGACCGACAAAACCACTTGTTTGTTGTGTCTGCATGTAAATAGGATTGATTGTCTTGAAAATGAAAAGAGACCACATCATGTATACATCGGCTTCACGCTGTATGCCGCACACACAAGAGTAGGCAGAGGGAACCTAGTGTTAAGACACTCCGTTCCCCACTTTCTGCCGAATGAGACCTCAACTCGAAAGGGAATTGGACCCACAACTAGTCGGTTTTACAGTCACAATTTGTGCCTCTGCGCTACTACTGGCCACTCTTAGAAAAGAGACGAAAGAAATTACAAATTATCGATAATCTATTACAAAATAAAACAGTATAAAAGTATTTCTACGTACATTACGTATAGTTTTAGGTGAAAATAATTTAAGGCGTTTAATAAATATTAATAGAACTAATTTATTTATTGTAAAAATATAGGTCCCGAGTCGATCAAAGTCATAATTGATTTTAAAGACGACAAACTTGCTGTAGAACCATATAAGTCCCACTGAAACCGCATTTTACAGAAGTTGTTGATCGTAACTGGCTAAGTCTTTCCGTTTTCTAATTTTACTTCGTGACATAACCCAACACCATCCTTTGTCTTTTTTGAAAATAAAAAAAATACTATAAATTTTAGCTTAATTTTTATTTTTCAATGCTTAACGTTTCTCCCTCATTCAGCAGGTCTATCTTACAGGACCTAATATATTGACACTCGATTGAGTGATGACAATAAATTTGTCTTACCAAAACAAGGTTATGAAAATTAATCTTTCCTCCAAGTGAGAATCGAACTAGGACCATCGAATGTCTTTAGACATTATACCACCGTATTACGTTGGCGTCACATATAAGTTACGATCATATAAAATTATTAATTTTACTTGTTGCGATGAATCACGACCATTGGTTATGTTTCACATAATTATAAAACATTATATGTTAATTTATTTAGCATTAACCGCAAATATGTACTATCTGAAGTAAGCTGACACGAGTAACTGAAATTCCTGTATATTTCCTTGAAACTTTACATTATAACTTTTACTTCTACCAGTTTTAATTAGGTTATTTAATAATAATACATTTTATTGTTTTTAATAAAATATCCAGCATATAGCAGGCGGAGGAAATCTAGTGTTAATACACTCCGTTTCTATCATAGTAATAGTTCAATATTGAATTATTGAATAGAATATACAAAAATAGAACGAGACCCTGACGGAATAAAAAATGTACCCTTTTTACGGTATGATTTATTTATTATCGATACAAATCTGATAAATAAAAAAAAATGCTTTATTTTTTTTAATAGACAATTTTTAAGAAGAATATTTTTTTCACACTATTTTAATTACATAACTTAAACGACATTTGAATAATTTTGTCAACTTATAACAAACATATAAAGCCAGTCCTGGCGCAGGGGCACAAAGTGTGACTGTAAAATCGACTGGTTGTGGGTTCG